>SKCR01008845.1:0-176110 GCA_019454045.1 Zanthoxylum bungeanum | reverse complement strand
GGCAAAATTTTGCCACCATCAAATCATCAATCAATTTCTCCACCAAATCCATTATTAATTTCTCCACTAATTACTCCACCAAATCCATAATTTCTCCACTAATTTCTTATCTTGTTTGGTGGTGATTTGATAATTTTTATTAATTATTTATTAATTAATATTTTGCTTTGAAAATGATGTTGATAATGACTTTTAATAATTACACTCCACACACTTCTGGATGGTTCATCAATTTCGGTCATGAAATCATCATAATTTGAAAATATGTTCTCTTTCAAAGTTGTAGATCTTTTAGTCTTCTTTAATCTGGAACTTGAATCAGCTCAATCCGATATCTGAGTAAACAGTTATGCCCAAAATACGACAGATGCGAAAACTGGAATTTCCAAAACTGCACTTCGTCAAAAACGCCCTTTCAAGTTTCCAATCTCCAAAATTAATATCAAGTCCAGTATAATGCCCTTATTTGATCCACATTTCGTCCTAAATGATTTCATTGAGTCCCGATATTATTTTATCTGCAAAATAAAATAAAACATATCAAAACGTTCATCAAACCCGAGAAAACTAAACAAAATATTAAGTAAAAGGGGCGGTAAATATTGATATATTTTCCGCTCATCACTCCCCCCAAACCTAACATTTTGCTAGTCCTCGAGCAAAACAACAAAATAAAATTAAAATTAAACTAAGCCACTTTCGTAGGGATCACGGTTGCATTTAGCATATGCAACAAGCCTTTAAACCCCTAGGTGTCCCTAGTGGACGAGTTGTAGTCTCGTGAGGGTTTACAGCAACGATACCCACAACGTTTACAAAAGTAAAAAGTTAGTTAAGACTAATGCACACAAAAGCAAAAAGACAAGAGAAAGAGAATAAAGAAGTTAATGACTAATCAAGTGAAACTTCTACTCCAAGTTACTAGTTGTTTTGTTTCTTTCTAAACTACCGAATAAGTAAATTCTCCGATTATATTTACCATTCTCCATATACACAGCCAGCAAAATATTAATCAACTCATTTTTGCCCCCAACAGTCACAAGTGCAATTGATAAGAGAATAATATTTTTGTCCTAAGGTTCTATTAGATTTCACACCTTTTTATAGTAATGGAGTAAAAATTTTTTTTTTTTTTCTGATTTTTCTGATTTTTTCTTTCTTTTTTCTCTATTTTTTATTTATATACAATATCTTCTGTCTATGTAGCGAGCTTTGGGTCGGTGGCTCCCAAACCAGTTGGCTTTAGGGCACCAGGTGTTAAGACACCCCTACGGACTTAATTACCCAGACATTAGATATAAATATTTTTGCAACATCCTTGATCCATGTAGCGAGCTTTGGGCCAGTGACTCCCAAACCAGTTGGCTTTAGGGCACTAGGTGTTAAAACACCCTTACAGACTTAATAACCCGGATCTTAGATGCTTTATTTATTTATTTATATTTTTTTTTACTCCATCACTTTTTGAGATGCTTCCTCCAATTAAACTATAGCACTGAATATTACAATCCTGTCAGTTACAGCTCATGTCCGTATGTTACTATGCATGTTGATAATACCTGCCAACTAAGCATATGAAGATCCATTTTAGTCAGTTTTATGGAGAATCTACAAATTAAATAATTCAAAAGGAAATAACAAAAATTAACTTGTTTCGAAATAGGTTTGAAATACGTCTCAGGAGTGGAAACTCCTTACTCAGCTATCTCTTACCAATTTCACTTTTTTAGTCAAAATAAAAACACAAAAAACACAAAAATTTTTTGTAATTTTTGAAAATTTTTCAATTTTTTTGTATTTTTCGAAAAATTTGGACTAAAAATAAAAACAACACACAAACTAAAAAACAAGGTACTAATCAACTAATTCCCTCCCCCAAACCTAAATGAGACATTGTCCCCAATGTCTTAAACAGTAAAAGGAGAGTTAAGAAGGTCGTACCTGGTTAGCTGAAATCTACAGAAATTAAAGGTTAAGATCTAGATTAATCCGACGCCTCTTACCATGATCGTCCTCGGACCAATTTATCTTTGAAAGGATAGGGTCAACTTGAGGTTCATAGGCTATGAGTTGGTCTATTAGATCCGGAGCAGTTCTGGCAGTAAAGAGGAGTTCTTTCAAAGGTTTTGACACGAACCCATTTCTCCGAGCATCATCAAGAAACACACAAAGAAAAGAAAAAATCATAAAATCCATCAACGTTGAGCAGTCCAAGCGGTTTCTGGTGTATGTTCAGGTTCGCCCAAGATAATACTATAAATATTTCCTCCAATGTACCCAAGCCACCTGGCAAAGCGATAAAAGCATCAGCACGGTTAATCATTTCTACCAGTCGTTCAGACATACCTGGCACGATCAGTTCCTCTCCGTTTGATGATCCAATAAGATTTGCCTCTGCCAAGGGTTTTGGGATGATTCCCAAGACATGACTGCCTCCTTCCTGAACGGCCTTTGAAACGATCCCCATTAGTCCAAGATTGCCCCCGCCCATATATTAAGTGCATATTCCTTGTAGCTAAGACTCGACCCAATTCCTGTGCTGCTTCTATGTATTGTGGCTTAGTACCAACACTACTACCGCAAAACACACAAATGTTTTCAACTCGTCTTCTTGAAGTGGCTTCCATGTTTTTATGTATTTCTTTCTCAAATCAGGATGCCTTCAAAAGTGCATGACGAGCTGAATTTATAGTACCTGAAAAGGGTGAGTAAAAATAGCACAAGTATCTTCCAGAGGACGATTAGTATCAAATAGTAAAATAAATCGTGATAGTAAAAAAAATCTGGATCCTGTCGGAGAAATAAAAGAAAAAACAAAAAAAACAACAAAACAAATCAGAATTATTAGAAAAAGACAAGAGATATAATATGTACAAGAAAAGTAACGGCTTGATTGACATCTATGCGTCAGGGACAAGCTTCCCATCCAATTTTCTTATAAATTGGCAAACAGGGTCTTTTTGAGTCAGATTCCCAAGACTTAACTGTTGTCTTTCTTTTAGAAATTGTGTATGTAATTGGCGAATGGCTATATGAACATATCCACTGGGATGCGTCTCAAGAGTCGAAGATAGATCATCTAAAGACTCCTTACTCAAGCCATCCCTAATGAATTTAATTTTGTCTTCTCGATTATCAGACACCATTCCTAAAGAACGACAACGAGTATTACAATTCCAACGTGCACATTTGAAACAAACACCCATTTGCTTAGCTCTACGTTTCTTTGCATAGGTGCTTCTTCCAAATCCAGGTAAATAAGAATTACAAGACTCAGAATACTCACCTGCTAAACGAATTCGTGCTTCGATTACCCAACAAATATCAGTAGGAATACCTTTGTTCATCAATAGTCTCATCCGTTCCAAGCGAGCTTGTAAACTTTCATCAGAGATTTTTGAGGGAGAGAAGGAAATTGCTTGTGAAGATTTACGAGAGCTTCTTCCATCTTAATCTGCAAAAACTAAACACACAAAATTAAATCACACAAAATCACAATATATACACAAATTGCATGGGTTGCCTCCCTGCGAGCGCTAAGTTTAAAGTCGTCAGCTAGACGTGACTTTTCGAACGTTTAGGCTGGATCTGAAAGTGTGACAGTTTCTTTTTGACGCTCCAACGGTTCTCCCCAATAATGCTTAACCCGCTGACTGTTAACTTTGAATGTGTTGTTGGTATTGGGATCCAGTAACTCAACAGCTCCATGTGGTAAAACCTGAGTGATCACAAATGGACCTGACCACCTTGATTTCAACTTTCCAGGGAAAAGTTTCAACCTCGAGTTGTACAACAACACCTGTTGCCTTGGTTCCAACTGTCTGTGCACTATTTTTCGGTCATGCCATCTCTTGGTCTTTTCTTTGTACAGTCTGGCATTCTCATAAGCCTGTAGGCGAAATTCCTCCAATTCATTGAGTTGGTGAAGTCTTTTCTCTCCTGCAGCTTGTGGATCAAAATTCAACTTCTTCAGTGCCCAGTACGCCTTGTGTTCAAGCTCAACTGGCAGATGGCATGCTTTCCCAAACACCAATCGATATGGTGACATACCAATGGGTGTCTTGTAAGCTGTACGGTAGGCCCATAATGCATCGTCCAGTTTTGTAGACCAGTCCCTCCTTGTTGATCCAACGGTTCTTTCCAAGATTCTTTTGATTTCTCTGTTTGAAACTTCAACCTGTCCATTTGACTGTGGATGGTAGGCTGTGGCAACCTTGTGAGTAACTTCGTATTTGGATAGAAGTGCATCAAAGTATTTTTTTGCAGAAATGAGAGCCACCATCGCTGATGATTGCTCGAGGTGTTCCAAACCGAGTGAAAATGTTCTTTTTCAGGAATTTGATCACCACTTTTGAATCATTGGATGGCAGTGCAATTGCTTCAACATTTGGAGACATAATCTACAGCAACCAAGATGTACAGGTTTCCAAATGATGGAACAAAGGGTCCCATGAAATCAATACCCCACACATCAAATATCTCAACTTCCAGAATGTTTTGCAATGGTCCTTCGTTTCTTCTCGAAATATTCCCCATTCTCTGGCACCTGTCACATTGAAAAGCAAAAAGATAAGCATCTTTAAAAAGTGTAGGCCAGAACAAACCTGATTGAAGGACTTTTGCTGCAGTTTTGTTTCCGCTGGTAAGTCCGCCATATGGTGATGAATGACAGTGCTGCAAAACACTGTTGACCTCCTCTGTGGAACACACCGTCTCAATAATTGATCAGCACACCGTTTGAACAGGTACGGCTCATCCCAGATATAGTGCTTGACTTCTTTGAAGAATTTCTTCCGTTGTTGAGTTGTCCATTCCAACGGCCATTTTCCTGACACAATGTAGTTGACATAGTCAGCATACCAAGGGGTATCTTTTTGTTTCATGGCAAACAGCTGTTCATCTGGAAAAGTTTCTTTGATTGACAGTTCTTTGCCAGCTGTTTCTCCATTCTCGATCCTCGATAAGTGATCTGCCACCTGGTTCTCTGTTCCTTTCCTGTCTCGAATCTCCACGTCAAATTCTTGCAGAAGAAGTATCCAACGGATCAATCTGGGTTTGGCATCTTTCTTCGCGATCAGATATTTGATTGCTGAATGATCTGTGTAGACTACCACCTGGGACCCAACAGATAAGAACGGAATTTGTCAAAAGCGAACACAACTGCAAGCAACTCCTTTTCAGTGGTTGTGTAGTTGAGTTGAGCTTCATTTAGAGTTCTGCTGGAGTAGTATATGGTGTGGAAAATCTTTGCTTTGCGTTGTCCCAAAACTGCACCTACAGCAAAATCACTAGCATCACACATTACTTCAAATGGAAGGGTCCAGTCTGGTGTTACAATGATGGGGGGCAGAAACCAGCTTCTGTTTCAAGATCTCGAAGGCTTCCTGGCATTCTTTGGTGAAGTTGAAAGGCACATCCTTTTCCAGAAGGTTGCAAAGAGGTTTTGCAATTTTGGAAAAGTCTTTGATAAATCTCCTGTAAAAACCTGCATGTCCAAGAAAACTCCGAATGCCTTTGACAGATGTTGGGGAGGTAGTTTTTCAATTGTCTCGATCTTTGCTTTGTCTACCTCGATTCCCTTTTGTGAGATCCGGTGTCCAAGAACAATGCCTTCCTGTACCATAAAGTGGCATTTCTCCCAGTTGAGTACCAAGTTCGTGTCTTCACACCTTTGTAATACATGTTCAAGATTTTGCAAACAATGATCAAATGAATCTCCAAATACAGAAAAGTCATCCATGAAAACCTCCATACTCTGCTCCAACATATCTGAGAAGATGGCCATCATGCACGCTGCTGAAATGTGGCAGGGGCATTACATAGTCCAAATGGCCGCATGCGGAAAGCAAAAGTACCATAAGGACATGTAAATGTGGTTTTCTCCTGATCCTCTGGTGCAATGGAAATCTGATTGTATCCTGAATATCCATCCAAAAAGCAATAGAACTCATGTCCCGCCAATCTGTCTAACATCTGGTCAATGAATGGCAGCGGAAAATGGTCCTTTCTGGTGGCTTTGTTCAGCTTACGTAGTAGTCCATGCATACTCTCCATCCAGTCACCGTTCTTGTCGGAATTAACTCGTTCTTTTCATTGGTGATCACAGTAATTCCTCCTTTCTTCGGCACACATTGCATTGGACTCACCCAACTGCTGTCTGAAATGGGATAAATGATGCCAGCATCCAACCATTTGATGATTTCTTTCTTCACGACTTCCTTCATGATTGGATTGAGTCTCCGTTGATGCTCCACAGTGGGTTTGTACTCATCGTTCATCAAGATTTTGTGCATGCAAAATGATGGACTAATGCCTCGAATGTCTGCTATAGTCCAACCAATGGCTTTCTTGTGCTCTCGCAATACTCTCAGCAACTTTTCTTCCTGTTCCAATGTTAGCGACGAAGAAATTATAACAGGTAATTCAGAAGAGTTTCCAAGAAATGCATACCTGAGATGGCTCGGGAGTAACTTCAGCTCCAGCTGCGGTGGTTCTTCAATCGAGGGTTTGTTTGATCCGTCTGTCTTTGGAAGTTCCAAACTTTCAATTGGTTGTGTCACTTTGAAACGAAACGGCTTGTCAAGATAGTTGATACATTCCATAATTTCAGCATCAAGCTCACTGTCAGACATGTTGGTGATGCAAGCTTCAAGTTTGTCTGTGGGAATTGTATCAGTATCTTGAATGATACTATCAACAACATCAATTCTGAAACATTCTTCTTCCTTTTCATCGCTCGGGAATTTCATGGCTTTGAAAACATTGAAAGTAACTTCTTGGTCCTGAACTTTCATGGTTAGTTCTCCTTTTTGTACGTCAATCACAGTTCTCCCTGTAGCCAAGAATGGTCTCCCAAGAATGATAGGAACATCTTTGTCTTCTTCCATGTCAAGTATAATGAAATCAGCTGGGAGAATGAGTTTGTCAACTTTCACCAACACATCTTCAACCACTCCTCTTGGAAATACGAGCGTCCGATCGGCAAGTTGCAAAGACAGAGGTAGGCATTGCTTCTCCAATCTGTAGTTTCCTGTAAATAGAAAAAGGCATCAAGTTAACACTAGCACCTAAATCACATAAAGCCTTACCGATGTAATGTTCTCCAATGGTGCACGGGACTGTGAAACTGCCAGGATCTTTCAACTTCTGGGGGTTAGTTTCCTCTGAATGATGGCACTGCATTCTTCCGTCAATGCTACTGTCTCGTAATCTCCCAATCTTCGTTTTCGTGAAAGAATATCTTTCATGAATTTGACATAGCTGGGCATTTGTTCCAAGGCTTCTGCAAATGGGATGTTGATGTGCAGCTTTTTGAATACTTCCAGGAATCGAGCAAACTGCTTGTCCAATTGTTTTTCTGAAGACGCTGAGGAAAAGGTGGAGGTGGAGTAATCTGTTCTTTTCCTTTGCTTCTTTTTCCTCCATCTGTTGCTCTGCTTCTTTTGGAACATCTTCAATGGTTGCCTTGATTCCAACATCTTTGTTGATTTCAGTACCACTTTTCAAGGTGATGGCTTGACATTGCTCCTTCCCTCGGTTCCTTGGATTCGGTTCTGTGTTGCTGGGAAGATTTCCTGGTGGTCTGTAACTCTGAGCATTGGCCAGTTGTCCAATCTGATTTTCCAGTGCTTTGATAGAAGCTGATTGGTTCTGAATCATAGCATCGTATTTTTTAATTGAGCCAACTTCTGCCATTACTGGTTTTTTTCATGCTCCTGGCCTTTGTTATGTTGCTGGAATACAGGTGGTGGATTGTTCTGTTGCTGAAATCCTGGTGGTGGATTGTTCCTTTGTCCAGAATTGTTGCTCCATGAAAAAATTGGGATGATTCCTCCACCCTGGGTTGTAGGTGTTGGAATATGGATTGTTTCCCTGTCTGTTGAAATTGTTGACATAATTCACCGTTTCTTCGGTTGAGTTGGCTCTGGTGCTCCTCCATATGTTGAACTTGTTGCTCCAATATTGCTTTGAGTGTTGAGAGTCTCCATGAATTTGCATATCTGGTCCAGTTTGGCACTAACTGCTGTGTTGGCTCCAACTTCATAAATTCCTGCAATTCTTTGAATCAAGCTCCTTTCTGTTGGCCACAAGGAATTGTTATTGGCCATCTCTTCGATTAGGTCCCAGGCTTGATCTTCTCTTTTGACATCAAAGCTCCTCCAGCAGCAGCATCAATAGTGGTTCTCATCAATCCAGAAAGTCCATTATAGAAAGTTTGGACTTGAAGCCATTTTGGAATCTCATGGTGAGGACATTTCCGGAGCAGATCTTTGTATCTTTCCCAAGCTTCGTACAGAGATTCTGAATCTTGCTGCACAAAGGATGTGATGTCATTCCTCAACTTTGCAGTTCTGGTTGGTGGAAAGTATTTTGCAAGGAATTTGGTGGCTAGAGTGTTCCATGTTGTGATGGAACCAGCTGATAGTGAATGTAGCCAGGCCTTTGCTCTGTCTTTCAAGGAGTATGGAAAAAAACCCGCAGTCTCATTGCTTCTTCTGATGCTCGGTTGTAATTGAAAGTGCCACAAACTTCCAGGAAGTTGATGATGTGGGCATTAGGATCTTCAGTGCATTCCCCCCAAACTGAACTGACTGCTGAATCATCTGAATGCAAGTTTTGATGTCACCTGCATTTGCTGGTAAGGGAGGAAGTACAATACAAGAAATGAGGCCATCTACCACTGGAATGGTTCTGTCTCGAATGGGAATTGGTGGTGCAACCTCCAAAGGTTCAGGTTCCATGTTAACAATTGCTTCTTGGCCTTCTCGCCTTTCCCTTCTCAACTGTCTGATGGTTCTTTCAATCTCAGGGTCAAGCGGTGGATGGATTTCAAAGCTTCTGGCTCGTCTCATTAAATGTCTGAGAACCTGAAACACAAGAAAACAAAAACAATAAGTAAAAAGAAAAATAAGATACAAGTAACAAATCTAACCCCTAAACTAATAGTAATAAAGATAAATAAGTCCCCGGCAACGGCGCCAAAAACTTGACCGGCGTAATCACACACGTATAACGCAAGCGCACGTATCGTTCAAGTAGTATAAAAAGTATCGATCCCACGAGGACTTAAAACCTTTTTGTTATTAATTTATGGGGCCAACTGATTACCAGTATCTAACAGGTTGTTTGATTGATTGATTTGAAATGACGGTGATTCTAAATTTAAAACAAGTAAATAAAATTGTTTAAAAGTAGGTTGAGAAAAATCCAAATTTATAAAAACTATCCAGGGTTGTGATTAATTCCAATATTATTTAGAAGATGAAGTGGTTATCTTAAAGTTGGGTAATATATTGATTTATTAACCTGGAACACTAATTATGTAAAAGCCTCTTCCGATGGTCAATTTCAAATACCTAGTATAATCCAATTGAACCACCATATGTATAAATACCTAATCATACAGATATTAAAGTTACCAAGAGTTCCAAGGCCCCTGCTGACAGATATCCTATCCTGTAAGGAACTCTAGAAATAGAGGTGAAGTGGGTTATATGAAAGATCATCTTAAGATCGTTATGTCTAAGGTCTTTAAACTTAAAATCCCTATGTCTGTTCATTTTAAGTTTACCTAATCAATTTTATTAATGGCCAGTTAATAAAAAGCATTAAGATTAAGACTTAATAAATAAATCTTTAAATTACCCAACCTATAATCTAAACCCTTATAAACCGGTTATATTGAAATTCATCACAACCCTAGATACTAACTTAGTTACAATACATAGCTATGGCTAATGAAAACTTAAAAGACATAAAATAAAAATGCTAAAAAGTAACTGGCGAGAAAGTAAAAGCTGGAAAGTAAATGAAAATAAACTGCCAAGATAAAAGGAATTACTTTTACTAATTACTAACTTAGATATCTCCCTTAGTATAACATAATCACTTGTGAGATTAAAACCAACCGACCATATAGGCGGTACCCTGATTAAGTCAGTTAAGTCCGACCAGCCATAAAGGCGGTAAAATTTGTCCATGAACCTGCCATGTAGGCGATAAAGAAATAACCAGCCATAAAGGCGGAACCAAAATTAAATTACCAACCGACCAATCTGGTGGTATCCTTGCTTAGTCAGGTTTAACAGTTTAAATTAAATAGCCCACCGACCAATATAGCGGTATTCCTTTTTAAGTCAAATTTTAGAATAGTGAATATGTTGTGTCTAAGGGAGATTATTCTAAGATAGTAACAGTAAAAGAATTACCTTTCACCTCGGCAGAGGGAAGTTACCTCCTCATGGTTGAAAATAAAAACTGAAAAAGTAAAGAAAGGAAAGTGTTATGCGTAAAAGTAAATTACGGAAAGTAAAACTGAAAAGTAAAGAAAAGAAAGTGCGAAATTGAAAATTAATTACTGAAAACTAAAAATAAACAAACTAGATATAATCTTTTTATTTTTCATCAAGGATTTCAAAGAAGAAAGTATGAATTTTACAAATGAAATGGCTTGGTATTTATAGGCAAAATTTTGCCACCATCAAATCATCAATCAATTTCTCCACCAAATCCATTATTAATTTCTCCACTAATTACTCCACAAAATCCATAATTGCTCCACTAATTTCTTATCTTGTTTGGTGGTGATTTGATAATTTTTATTAATTATTTATTAATTAATATTTTGCTTTGAAAATGATTGATAATGACTTTTAATAATTACACTCCACACACTTCTGGATGGTTCATCAATTTCGGTCATGAAATCTTCATAATTTGAAAATATGTTCTCTTTCAAAGTTGTAGATCTTTGAGTCTTCTGTAATCTGAAACTTGAATCAGCTGAATCCGATATCTGAGTAAACAGTTATGACCAAAATACGACAGATGCGTAAAACTGGAATTTCCAAAACTGCACTTCGTCAAAAACGCCCTTTCAAGTTTCCAATCTCCAAAATTAATATATCAAGTCCAATAATTGCCCTTATTTGATCCACATTTCGTCCTAAATGATTTCATTGAGTCCCGATATTATTTTATCTGCAAAATAAAATAAAACATATCAAAACGTTCATCAAACCCGAGAAACTAAACAAAATATTAAGTAAAAGGGGCGGTAAATATTGATATATTTTCCGCTCATCATGCGCGTTGTGAGGGCATAACGATATAGTTGTCATATATTTGGGTATAGGATACTCATGCAAGTGTAGTAGGAGGTTGTGTTTTACCGATGGTACGGAAAACAGCTTCGCTCTAGATAGACCCCTCGGAATTCCATTGGTAGTATTACTATGTGTCTATGGAAGTCCGAATCAGGGTAGGTGTATTTGGTCTTAACCTGAGACTTGCACCGCTAGTACTTGCGACAATCAATATACTTTGGTTTTGGTCGTCAAGGGCTTTAACAGGTTCTGTGTATGCCTCTGCTGGGTATATTGAGAATCGTAGTGTATTGGGTGTGATGTCAAGACGGAAGTATCACTCCAGTAATAGTGGAGATGATGGTCACGTAGGGTACAGAACTGGTTTTCTTATGTACTGCAGTCATCGGGATAAAATGACTAGGTCATGTTTATCCGATTATAGAGACTAGTTACCAGAGATCCGATATGTGCTTCGTACGGGGCAGACACAATTCCAGCCCCAGGCCTTGCACGTGACATCCGATACTGGATCGAGATATGCAATACTACGTATGCTACGCCTGATATAGATCACATATTCCTGTAAGGATATTTATGGAGAATTGGGTAGGCATGGCGCTTTTCTAGAAGCCAACCTTGTCTTGTAAATCGGTACAAATATAGTACTAGGTACATACGTGTTCGGATAGTCCGACGACCGGATTTACTGCTAACATATCCGGGGATCTCATGGGTCGCTTCCCGAAGATTCACCGATGACATATGACTCGCACTTAATAAAGTTGGGATTAATTAAATGAGAGAGAAAATTAATCTGGGATTAATTACAGAGATATTTTATATGGGATAAAATATTAATTAAAAGAGAGAGAATGATTAATTTGGAATTAATGGATAAAATAATATATTCGATATATTATACGAAATTGGATTTCGACGCGGAATTAAATTTAGAATTTAATTCGGGCAAACGAGTTAATTTAGAATTAATTCGTTAGCGACGTGAATAGTGATTTTGCTAGGCATAATTATTTAATTACGTCGCAACATAAAGTTCGTTAATTTGGAATTAGCGAACCCGAGCCCGGGAGTGTTTGCGAGCGCACTCGCATTTCGAATTCAAGTGCGGCACGCAAGTCACATCATGCGTCAAATCACTAGTCAATCAATTGATGTGACAACTTGTCACTTGATTGAGTGAATAGTGATGGAAGTTGTTGGAGTTGTTAGATGGCTTAAAGCCTTTGACTTTTGGAAAGCCAAAAATTTGGTAATTGAATTTTGAATTCAATATTTGTGTATTAGATACACAAATTCATCCAACCACCAAGAGCAACACACAACACACATTTTCTCTATTATCTCCTCTCTCATTCACGCCCAAAGGGCTGAATTTTCTTCCTCTCTTAACTGGTTTTGCCGTGAATGGCAAGGAGAAATGAAGGAATTTTTGTGGCAAAAATTCATAAGTCCTAGCACACATATGGAGACATACAAAGGTGATAGGGAAACCCACTTGTGAGCTTGGAATCACCACCCAAAAGCTTGGAGCTTGGACCGAAAATGGAGAGCCAAAACAGCCCACTACCGTGAGCCTTGGAGGAGTTTCAAAGGGCATAAAAAGTTTTATTTTTCACCGCATCGCCTCAACCGATCATTGTGATTATTCCGCAACTTCTTCGATGTATTCACATGTTTGTTTCATTCCTTTATTCGATCCTCGGGTCCTTAGATTTTCCCAACAATGGTATCAGAGTGAGGTAAAAGCATGAAACTTGAACTTATGGTTAAAATTGGGTAAATTGATTTTGAGCATGATTTGGTTAAATTAATTGATTGAGTATGCTTAAATGATGTTTAATTGAAGTTGGATTGGATCAATTTCATGAAAATTGAATTGGAACAATTTTCCCCAAATTACATGGCTTGGCCGAATGTGGATAATGCCCTAATGTCTTGGTATTTTTGTTTTTTGATTCATTGGATGACTTGAAATCAATTGGGTAATGTTGAATTGGATTTGATTGGATTAAAACCGAAATCGGACAAAATTACCCTACCAATGCCGAGACATGTAAGCATGTAAATGGGTTTGATTTTTGATTAAATTGTGTTGGACACTCATTGATGATAAATAGCATAATTAATTAGGCTAATTGATGTTTTGGAAATTTTAATTTGGGTGATTAATTATGGCAATACACTTTGAATAATTAAATTGTGAAATTGGAATTTTGGTGATGTAATTATTGGGCTTAAATTGGATTTGGGCTTGAAAAGTTGTTATTGAGCTTATTGGGCTTGGTTGTACCAAGATTGGTTTAGGCAAATTGGTTGGATCCAATTGGGCCCAAAACAATATCCATAAAGTCCAATTATGACTAATGGACCTTTAACTTTAATTGGGCCTAATGGGCCTAAATTGGTTTCTAGGCATATAAGGGTGATTCCTTTAAATGGGCTTTAGTCTTTGGGTTTGAGACCCGTAACGGTTAGATTTAGAATCTAAGTCGTAAAGGTTCGTTAATAAAGTGTAATATTTAATTTGGAATTAAATAGTGAATTAGTATTAAATACATATTAAATTGGATTTAATGTTGTAGTTTAATTTAATTCAAGAATACGTACTTTGAGTACTTATTCGTAAAACGAGTTTGACTCGCGCAAAATCAAATCGTTGTTTGAACATTGGATGGTCATTAATAATTAGATTAATTAATTGGATTAGATTGATTGATAACATGCTTGTGTGAATACATGGTTGCGATGCATGAATAATGTATATCAGATGGATATTAGATGGGTGGGGCAATTTTGGATATTGTTGTAATAAATTTAGAATTTATTAATTGGACGTACGTGTCCAGCCTATTACCTCCTTACTCTTTGTATTTCTCTTCTCACATATTCCCCTCAATGTAAATGAGGTTTCTTTAGAAGTGTTATGTAACGGGTAGAAGTAAATACTTGTGCTAGTGGGAGAGAGGAAAAAGAGAGATTTGTTCTAGGAACAATGTGTTAAGTATCCATCCGCATATCATTATTATTTATTTTACGCGCCTTATTATGTGTTTAGAATTCATGTTTAAGTGTGTATGATGATGAGACCTGAACAAAGATAATAAATTGGTTCCCAATTTGCACGCGAAAAACCTTCAAATAATATTAAGCGTTTTTCCTTCCATTGAGTGATTCTTACTCAAGATCCAAGACTGGCATTGGTTTGTTGGCCAAAGTCAAGGCCTTTGTCAGTCGAGGATGTGTTTGAATCACGAAGGCTTTGTTCCATATTGGTGTCTTGTCCAAGTTGTGATTTGTTGGCCAAAGTCAAGATCACTTCTTGGGGATCGACATTGATTACGAAGCTTTCCATGGTCAATGGGTTCCGCTTAACTGGGATCACTAAGTTTGTTGTGCCAAAGCCAAGGCTTAGTTGATTTAGAGGAAAAAGGTTAGGCAATAAATTGGATATATTGGCATATATAAGATATATGTTTCGGACTTGGATGTCCACCTACTGGATCTAGGAATTGTATGGGATCCAATTGATCTTAGAGATCTACCTAGTTAATTATCATACAATTTGTTGGCCAAAGTCAAGATTGTGTGTTATTTAACGGGATCCTAGCCCACTAGGAAACAAGGTTTCCCGAGTACTCGACAGAGGGTTAGAGGCTCGTCGAAAAATAGTGGGAGGCAAGTATTAAATTTGCAATATTCGTTTAGTAACTTGCCATACGCGTTCATTACAAATTATTCGTCAAAATATATTAATATATTAGTTGGACTAATATTTAATTGTTGTTTTATTAAAATAGTTGGACTGTATTCAAACTATTTCATTTATAGTTGATTATTTAATTGGATTATAGTAATCAATATATTTGATTTAAGTAATTAAATTATAGTTGATTTTATAATTGGATTATAGAAATCAATATAATTGAATTTAACCAATTAAATTATAGTTGATTATATAGTTAGGCTATAGTAATCATTATAATAAATAATACCTGAAATCGTTGATTAAATAGTTGGACTATTATAATCAATATATTTGAAAGATTAGTGTTTAAAACATAATCCTTGGGAAAATGTATTTAAACGACTTTAATTTTCAAATTGGGAATAATGCTTCAGGATGGTCCTGAAAACTAAAAAGTTACTTTATTTGATAAAATAACATCTTAGGCCTAAGCCCGGAGTTAAGCAAATAGTAGAGCGTGATCTTTGGAAGATTTATATGATGATAACTTTAGTGCTTAATCCATTATGCTTGCCGCATTAGACTCCTTAATTTCTTAATCAGAATTAAGGATTAGATCCTTATAGTATGATAATGAAATTGAAGGATCTTCATAGATATATTCTTATATCTTAGAAGAACTAATTGCAATAGAAAACTCTTGAAGAGTTAATGGCTATTCTCAAGGAGACAAAGCCAAAGTTTGCAATAAGGCAAGAAGCGCGAGGCGCACTTTACTTCGATGTTCCGGAAGGCCAAGGCTTGGCCAAAGGCTTCTGGAGTATAGAAAAGGGGCAAAGGCAAAGTCATTAGAATCTTCTGGGAAGATGAAAGACATATCCCAAAATGTCTGCCTAAATTGTGGCAAACAGGGACACGGAAGCGTGACTACCGTATGGACAAGGCAGACATGAAGGAATTGAAGAACGGGCAAGGCTCTAACTTCAAATATGTTTGTTATAAAATATGTTCACTGCTAGTATTAAAATTGGATTTTAGACACAGGATGTGGTACATAAATATGTACTGGTGTGCAGAATCTGCTATGAGCAGGATACTGACTTCAGTTGAGATTAATCTGCGAATTGAAAAAGGGACGAAAGTCGATGTTTTAACCGTAGATACCTAAGTTTAGGAACTGCCTTTGAGTGTGTACTTAAATTAGGAAACTGTTAAAATGTAACTAGTTTGACTAGAAACATTATCTCTATATGAGTGTTTAATCCGTTGCTGATATACCTTTATATTCTATAACACTAAAGTGTTTTATTTTATAAAGATGATATTGAGATAAACACATTAGATGTGAATAACAGTATTTATATTTTGAATATAAATAAATCTCAAACATATAATGTGACAAACAAATAGCTCAAACTGAGTTAATCAGTTGAAACTTAAATGTGGCATTGTCGTCTGGGACATAATTAAACAAAACTCGTATATCCACACTTTCGAAGAGTGGGTACTAGGACATATTTGATTTCAATCAAATAATGTCTACGAATCCAGTTTATTGGGCAAAGTGCCTAAAACACCTTTACTTGGTAAAAGTGTAAGTGCCACCGATCTGTTAGCCCTTATTCATAGTGAAGTAAGTGGGCCCATATCTAGCTAGGCTAGAGGTGGAAATGAATATTTCGTGACCTTTACGGATGTGGCATCGCGTTATGGTTATATGTTTCTTTAGAAACACAAATCAGAATCTTTTACAGTTTCGACACGAAGTAGATAAACAGATCGGCTAAAGTATAAAATCGTCACGGTTAGACTATGATGAAAATACTTAAGCAATAAGTTTCTTAAATACTTGAAAGAGTATAGTATTCTTTCAATGAGGACTCCTCCCGGAACACGTCAATTTGACGGTGTGTCCGAACGGAGATACCGAATTTTGTTGGACATGATAAGGTTAATCATGAGTGGCTCTGAGCTACCATTTCCTTCAACGGATATGCATAAACAATGCAAAACTTATTTTGAATAAGGAAAGAAATCGGGTTTCTCATTCCTAATGATTTGGGAATGCTAGGCATATGTTTGGATGATACTAAACTAAAACCCAAATCGGATAAGTGCCTAAGTTGTAGGTTATCCTAGGGAAACCGAAGTATATTAATTATACATCTCACAAGAGAACAATATAATTGTTGCCCACCATGCGATTTTCCTGAGAGGAATACCTATATGCAGTGGTAAGTGGGAGGAAAGTAAAACTCGATGAAAATCGGAGCAATACTATTCCAGGCATTGATTCCTTACTGGAACACAAATAGTTCATCAAGGATGAAACTATACCAATAATCTTCGAATACACAAAAACCACGTAAGTCGGAGAGAATCAGAAAACAACCTGGGGTATGGGTTTCTGATCTTACTGTTGGAGTTTTATAAGCTTCCCAAGATCATTAATCAAGCATGAAACAAGTATGAATACACAACAAAGTATGGCGGAATCATACTCACATCGAACAGTTGAGATGCGACGAAGAACACTTCAAATTTTCTGCCTCCCTCCAAGCTCGGCAGTGAGCAGTTTCCAAGTCCTCAAATTCGGCCATTGATGTCCTCCATGGAAGCTCCAAGCTTGTGTGGATTCCTTGCTCATGTAGTGAGTTCCCTATCACCTTTGTATGGACTCATTTGTGTGCTAGCACTAGGTGATTTTTTCCACAAAAACCACTCAATTTCTTCTCCATCATTCTCGGCAAATTGCAGAAAACAGAAGCAAGAATTTTGGTCCTTGACCGTGTGAGAGCGGAAGAAGTTTTGGCTCCAAAAAGAAAAGAGAGAGAGAGCCCGATTGGTTGGTGAGAGAGAGGGAATTTGTGTATCTAATACACCTTTTTTTATTTTTTTATTTTCCAAAAACATTTACCATTTTCTATTTCCAAAAGTCAAATGGCATAAAGTTTTCCCAACCACTGTATCACAATTCACATCATTCAATCAATCAACTTGTCAAGTCACATCACTCAAAGTGACATTTGATTTGACGCTTGATGTGACTAATGATTTGACGCTTAATGTGACTTGCGTGCCGCACTCGATTTCGAAATGCGAATGCGCTCGCAAACACTCGTGGGCTCGGGTTCGCTAATTCTAAATTAACGAATTTTCCGTTGCGACGCAATTAAATGATACGCCTAGCGAAATCACTATTCACGTCGCAAACGAATTAATTCTAAATTAACTCATTCGCCCGAATTAAAATCTAATTTTAATTCCGCGTCGAAATCCAATTACGTTTAATATATCGAATATATTAATTAATCGATTAATTCTAAATTAATCGTTTTCTCTCTTTAGTGATATTTTATCCCAGATAAAATATCTCTGTAATTAATCCCATATTAGATAAAATATCTCTGTAATTAATCCCATATTATTTTTCTCTCTCTTCTAATTAATCCTATATTAATAAAAGTGCGAGTCATACGTCATCGGTGAATCTTCGGGAAGCGACCCATGAGATCCCCGGATATGTTGGCAGAAAATCGTGTCGTCGGACTATCCGAACACGTAAGTACCTAGTACTACGTTTGTACCAATTTCCAAGACAAGGTTGGCTTCTAGCAAAGCGCCATGCCTACCCAATTCTCCAGAAACATGCTTACAAGAATAAGCGATCTATATCAGGCGTAGTATACGTAGTATTGCATATTTATGTCCAGTATCGAATGATCACGTGGTAGGCCTATGGCTGGAATTGTGTCTGCCCCGTATGAAGCACATGTCGGATGTCTGGTAACTAGTCTCTATAATCGGATAAACATGACCTTGTCATTTTATCCCGATAGCTGCAGCATTTAAGAGAACCAGTCCCGTATCCTACGTGACCATCATCTCAATATGACTGGAGTGACACTTCCGTCATGACATCACACCCAACACACTACGACTCTCAATATACCCAGCATTGGCGTACACAAGACCTGTTAAAGCCTTGGACGACCGCAACCAAAGTATAGATTGTCGCAAGTATTAGCGGTGCAAGTCTCAGGTTAAGACCAAATACACCTACCCTGATTTCGGACTTCCATAGACACATAATCATACTACCAATGGAATTCCGAGAGGGTCTATCCAGAGCGAAGCTGTTTCCCGTACCATCGGTAAAACACAACCTCCTATTACACTTGCATGAGTATCCTATACCCAAATATATGAGAACTATGTCGTTGTGCCCTCACAATGCGCACAAGTGTAATACTAGTCTTTTACGTATTTATCGATGTCCAATCTCGATAATACTCTGACTAGGGATATTTAATGATTTATCCTTCATTGACTGATAATGTCTCATATCATTCTCTCGTCCAGGAACAAATCATAGGGACCTCCTATCATTTATACATCTAGATGATCTAATCACAAATGATAAGAGTGCAATCTCATTTGTCACATAGTTAATTTGTACAACAACACCGTGATCCGTACAAATAGTGACGCTATGGGTCATAATTGTCCAACAATCTCCCACTTGGCCTATAGCCAGTCACTCGAGTATCTACCACCCAAACTATGTACGGTTGGCTCAAATTACTGAGAAATGCTTTCATCATCAGATTTGCATGATTATCATCTGATGCGATTTATTCGATCATCACATCGCCATGATGTATGATCCAAATGAATCAGATGAATAGTCGAAGTATGTATCTGGATCGTTGATGAGACCATTAATTCTTTAGCATGTGCTGACGCCTAGCTAAGCTGCTAACATAATTATATCTAATCTAATTAGATTTTTGTATCGACCTAGAAGGCTTCTATCGCCGCCTCAGCGGCAGCAATAACCCACATTTGTTGTTTATACGGTAACAGTATCTTGCTTGGAAGATTTCTGGCTCCCTGTTCCGTTATTCAAATTGTATAGGACCATTTGCGACTTATAGTCGTTTTTATCAGTTTGGAAACTTGCAGTAGTGATCCTAGTCACTTCAAGTTCTCATTCTCCACAGATTAAGACATCATTCTTAGTTCTCTAAGATACTAACGAATGTTCTTAACATCAATCCAGTGACTATCACTTAGATTGGCCTGTTGGTGAATCCATATGCTCAAAGAGTATAAGACACCAGGTCGCGTACATTTTTCAATGTACTATTTCTCGGAGAGTTTTATCGAAAGCCAAGCTTTCACCGATTATTATTTTGGGAATATCATTTCCAAGAAATGACATATATTATCATTATTTTATGGGACATTTACTGTCAGTGCGTTCCCACTAACCCTCTTATATACACAAGAATCATTTCCTTTTGAATTAAATCATAAAGCATTATGATTACATCAAAACGATAATTCCAAGAACCTATGCTTGCTTCAATCCAAACATGGATCGAATAACCTGCAAACCTTGTTTGCTAGTTTTAGTACGATAAAACTGACAGGATGTTGTAAACATCCTCGAAAAGGTTTCCTTTTCAGGAAAGCGATTTTCCGTATAGCTAACATATTTCATAAATGAAACATGGAGCATTAGTAAGCATTATCCAAATGGATTTACCGTGGAAACAGGTAAAAGGTTGAATCATAATCAACACAATGTTGATAACGATACCTTTCTGCTAAAAGCTTAGCTTTATACGTTGGTATGTTGCCATCCATGTACGTCTTCCTTGAAGACTTATAGTACCAATAGGCACAATGCCTTGCGGTACATCAACTAGTTCTAAACATGTTGATATACATGGAATCCATTTCGGATATCATGGCACTTTGCCATATTTAGGAGTTGATACCTTGTATCACTTCCTTATACGTAGTCAGTTGGTATACCTCAAAAGATAGACATATTTACGAGGTGAGATCAGAAACCCATACCCCAGGTTGTTTTCTGACTCTCTCCGACTTACGCGGTTCTTGTGTATTCGAAGATTAATGGTATAGTTTCATCATTGATGAACTATTTATGTTCCATTAAGATTCGGTGCCTTGGACAGTATTACTCCGATTTTCATCGAGTTTTACTATCCTCCCACTTACCACTGCATATCGGTATTCCTCTTAGGAAAACCGCATGGTGAGCAACAATTACATTGTTATCTAGTGAGTTGTATAAGTACTATACTTTGTTATCCCTAGGATAACCTACAATTGGCACTTATCCAATTTGGGTTTTAGTTTGGTATCATCCAAACATATGCCTAGCATACCCAAATTATCAGGAATGAGAAACCCGGTTTCTTTCCCGTTCATATCTAATATGATATCTGTCAAACAGATTTTATGGAACCTTATTCTAAATAAGTTCTTGCACTGTTTAAAGCTTATCCGTTGAAGGAAATGGTAGCTCAGAGTGACTCATGATTAGCCTTATCATGTCTAACACAATTCGGTTAATCCGTTCGGACACACCATCAAACTGACGTGTTCCGGGAGGAGTCCTCATTTGAAAGAATACTTTACTCTTTCAAGTATATAAGAAACTTATTGCTTAAGCATTTTCCATTACGGTCTTACCGTGACGGTCTAATACTTTAGCCGATCTGTTTGTCTATTTCGTGTCGAAACTTAAAAGTTTCCGATTTGTGTTTCAAAAGAAACACATAACCATAACGCGATGCCACATCCGTATAGGTCACGAAATATTCATATCCACATCTAGCCTAGCTAGATACGGGCCCACTTGCTTCACTATGAATTAGGGCTAACAGATCGGTGGCAGTTTCACTTTTACCAAGTAAAGGTGTTTTAGGCGCTTTGCGTAATAAACTAGATTCGTAGACTTTATTTGATTGGAATCAAATTAGTCCTAGTACCCACTCTTCGAAAGTGTGGATATACGATTCTTGTTTAATTGTGTCCCCGACAACAATGCCACAATTAAGTTTCCTCTGATCAAATTAGTTTGAGCTATTTGTTTGTCATGTTATATGTTTGAGATATTTATTTATATTCAAAATATAAATTCTGTTATTCACATCTAATGTGTTTATCTCAATATCATCTTTATATAATAAAACACTTTAGTGTTCTAGAATATAAAGGTTCACCCACAACGTGTTATACACTGATATAGAGATAATGTATCTAGTTATAACAGATTCCTAATCTTGCTCATAGCAGATTTTGAACATCAATAAATATATTTATGTATCACAGTAAGTATTTAAAATCTAATTTTAATACTAGTAGTGAACATAATATGACAAAAATATTTGAAGTCAGAGCCTTGCTCGTTCTTCAATTCCTTCATGTCTGCTTTTTCCAAACGGCAGTCACGCTTCCGCGATCCTGTTTGCCACAATAAGGCAGACATTTTGGGATATGTCATTTATCTTCCTAGAAGATTATAATGATTTTTCCTTTGCCAGTTTCCAACACTCCAGAAGCCTTTGGCCAAGCCTTGGCCTTCTAAAATATTGAAGTAAGGTGCGCCTTGCGCTACTTGCCTAATTGCAAACTTTGAGTTTGTCTCCTTGAGAATAGTCATTAACTCTCCAAGAGTTATTATTGCAAAATTAGTACTTCTAAAACCTAAGTATAGATTTATGAAGATCCTTCAATTTCTTTATCATACTTTAAGGATCTAATCCTTAGTTCTGATTCAGAAATTGAGGAGTCTAATGCGACAAGCTTAATGGATTAAGCACTTAAGTTATCATCACATTATCTTCCAAAGATTATGCTCTACTGTTTGCTTAACTCCGGGCTTTAGGCCTAATATGTTATTTTATCAAATAAAGTAACTTATTATTTTCCAGTACCATCCTGAAATATAATTCCTAATTTGAAAATTAAACCATTTAAATACATTTTCCCTAGGATTATGTTTTAAATGTTAATCTTTCAATTTATCTTGATTTTAATAGTCCAACTATTTAATCAACGATTTTGGTACTATTATTTATTATAATGATTACAATAGTTCAACTATTTAATCAACTATAATTTAATAGATTAAAGTCAATTATATTGATTACTATAATCCAATTATAAAATCAACTATAAATGAATAGATTGAATATAGTGCAACTATTTATAAAACAACATTTAAATATTAGTCCAACTAACATTTAATTTATTTGACGAATGATATTTGTTTTTGAGGGCGTATGGCAAGTAATTAAACGAATATTGCAAATTCAATTCTTGCCTCCCACTATTTTTCGGTGAGCCTCTAACCCTCTGTCGAGTACTCGGGAAACCGTGTTTCCTAGTGGGCTAGGGTCCCGTTAAATATCACACAATCTTGACTTTGGCCAACAAATTGTATGATAATTAACTAGGTAGATCTCTAAGATCGATTGGATCCAATCCAATTCCTAGATCCGGTAGGGGGACATCCAAGTCCGAAACATATATCTTATATATGCCAATACATCCAAAGTATTACCTACCATTTTTCCTCTGAATCAACTAAGCCCTGGCTTTGGCACAACAAACTTAGTGATCCCAGTTAAGCGCGACCCATTGACCATGGAAAGCTTCGTAATCAATGTCGATGGACAAGAAATGGTATTGACTTTGGCCAACAAACCACAACTTGGACAAGACACCAATATGGAACAAAGCTCTCGTGATTCAAACACATCATCGACGGACAAAGGCCTTGACTTTGGCCAACAAGCCAATGCCAGTCTCGGATCTTGAGTGAGAATCACTAAATGGAAGGAAAAACGCTTAATATTGTTTGAGGGTTTTTCGCGTGCAAATTGGCAACCAATTTATTATCTTTGTTAAGGTCTCATCATCATACACCCTTAAGCATGCATTCTAAGCACATAATAAAGCGCGTATAATAAAATAATAATGATATGCGGATGGATACTTTACACATTGATCCTAGATCAAATCTGTCTCTTTCTCTCTCCCTCTAGCACATGTATTTACTTCTACCTGTTACACTACACTTCTAAAGAAACCTTATTTACATTGAGGGTAATAGGTGAGAAGAGATTACAAAGAGTATGAAGGTGATAAGGCTGGATACATAGGTCCAATTAATAAATCAAATTTATTAAAATTTCCAAAATTTCCCCACCCTTCTAATATCCATCCGATATACATTATTCATGCATCGCAACCATGTATTCACACAAGCATGTTATCAATCAATCTAATCAAATTAATTAATCTGATAATTAATGACCATCCAATGTTCAAATAACGATTTGATTTTGTGCGAGTCAAACTCGTTTTGCGAATAAGTACTCAAAGTACGAATTCTCGAATTAAATTAAACTACATAATTAAATCCAATTTAATATGCATTCAAATCTAATTCGCTATTTAATTCCAAATTAAATACTACACTTTAATTACGAACCTTTACGACTTAAATTCCAAATTTAATCGGTACGGGTCTCAAAGCCCGATTAACGTCCAACGTCAATTCAATTAAAGTCCAATGGGCTTTTAATTAATTTCTTAAGGCGTGGACTTTTGGTCAACTCGAGTAAAACCGAATAACCAAAATCCAATCCGGGAGTTACCCCATAAGCCTAGAAATCAATTTAGGCCCATTAGGCCCAATTAAACTTTAAAGGTCCATTAAGTTTCATTTGGGCTTTATGGAAGCGGTTTTGGGCCCAACTGGATCCAACCAATTTTGCCTAAAACCAACTTTGTACAAAAAAGCCCAATAAGCCCAATAACAACATAACAAGCCCAATTTTCAAAATTAAGCCCAAAATAATTAAATTACAAAATCCAATTTCACAATTCAATTATCCAAAAGTGTATTACATAATTAATTACCCAATTCAATATTTCCAAAACACCAATTAGCCCAATTAATCATGTTCATTTCATCATCACATGTCCAACACATTTTGATTAAAATCAAACCCAATTTACATGCATATATGTCTCGGCCAAGGGGGAGTTTTTAAATTCAATCCAATCAAAATCAATCCAATTAAATTCAATTCAACATTAAATCAATATCCCCAAATGATTTCGAACACATCCAATGAATCAAAAAATCAAAATCCAAGACAATTATGGTTCATCATATTTTCGGCCAAGCTAGAAAATTTGGGGAAAATTGTTCCAAACCATTTTTCTTGAAATTGATCCAATCAATCTTCAATTAAAACACATTTAAGCATACTAATTCATCCAATTTCATTAAATCATGCCCAAATTTGTTTTGCCCAATTATAAACCCTAAACTAGTTTCATGCTCAAAATAGCTCAAGATATTATTGTTGGAGTTTATAAGCTTCCCAAGATCATTAATCAAGCATGAAACAAGTATGAATACACAACAAAGTATGGCGGAATCATACTCACATCGAACGGTTGAGATGCGACGAAGAACACTTCAACTTTTCTGCCTCCCTCCAAGCTCGGCAATGAGCAGTTTCCAAGTCCTCAAATTCGGCCATTGATGTCCTCCATGGAAGCTCCAAGCCTGTGTGGATTCCTTGCTCATGTAGTGAGTTCCCTATCACCTTTGTATGGACTCATTTGTGTGCTAGCACTAGGTGATTTTTGCCACAAAACCACTCTATTTCTTCTCCATCATTCTCGGCAAACTGCAGAAAACAGAAGCAAGCATTTTGGTCCTTGACCGTGTGAGAGAGGAAGGAGTTTTGGCTCCAAAAAGAAAAGAGAGAGAGAGACCGATTGGTTGGTGAGAGAGAGGGAAATTGTGTATCTAATACACCTTTTTTTTATTTTTTTTTATTTTCCAAAAACATTTACCATTTTCTATTTCCAAAAGTCAAATGGCATAAAGTTTTCCCAACCACTCTATCACTGTTCACATCATTCAATCAATCAACTTGTCAAGTCACATCACTCAAAGTGACATTTGATTTGACGTTTGATGTGACTAATGATTTGACGCTTGATGTGACTTGCGTGCCGCACTCGAATTCGAAATACGAATGCGCTCGCAAACACTCGTGGGCTCAGGTTCGCTAATTCTAAATTAACGAATTTTCCGTTGCGACTAAATTAAACGATTACGCCTAGCGAAATCACTATTCACATCGCAAACGATTTAATTCTAAATTAACTTGTTCGCCCTAATTAAAATCTAATTTTAATTCCGCGTCGAAATCCAATTTCGTTTAATATATCCAATATATTAATTAATCGATTAACTCTAAATTATTTGTTTTCTCTCTTTAATGATATTTTATCCCAGATAAAATATCTCCATAATTAATCCCAGATTAATTTTCTCTCTCTTCTAATTAATCCTAGATTAATAAAAGTGCTAGTCATACGTCATCGGTGAATCTTCGGGAAGCGACCCATGAGATCCCCGGATATGTTGGCAGTAAATCAGGTCGTCGGACTATCCGAACACGTAAGTACCTAGTACTACGTTTGTACCGATTTACAAGACAAGGTTGGCTTCTAGCAAAGCGCCATGCCTACCCAATTCTCCAGAAACATGCTTACATGAATAAGCGATCTATATCAGGCGTAGTATACGTAGTATTGCGTATTTCTGTCCAGTATCGAATGATCATGTGGTAGGCCTGGGGCTGGAATTGTGTCTGCCCCGTACGAATCACATGTCGGATGTCTGGTAACTAGTCTCTATAATCGGTTAAACATGACCTTGTCATTTTATCCCGATAGCTACAGTATTTAAGAGAACCAGTCCCGTATCCTACGTGACCATCATCTCCATATGACTGGAGTGACATTTCCGTCTTGACATCACACCCAACACACTACGATTCTCAATATACCCAGCATTGGCGTACACAGAACCTGTTAAAGTCATGGACGACCGCAACCAAAGTATATTGATTGTCGCAAGTATTAACGGTGCAAGTCTCAGGTTAAGACCAAATACACCTACCCTGATTTCGGACTTCCATAGACACATAGTCATACTACCAATGGAATTCCGAGGGGGTCTATCCAGAGCGAAGCTGTTTCCCGTACCATCGGTAAAACACAACCTCCTATTACACTTGCATGAGTATCCTATACCCAAATATATGAGAACTATGCTGTTGTGCCCTCACAACGCGCATAAGTGTAATACTAGTCTTTTACGTATTTATCGATGTCCAATCTCAATAATACTCTGACTAGGGATATTTAATGATTTATCCTTCGTGGACTGATACTGTCTCATATCATTCTCCGTCCAGGAACAAATCATAGGGACCTCCTATCATTTATACATCTAGGTGATCTAATTACAAATGATAAGAGTGCAATCTCCTTTCTCACATAGTTAATTTGTACAACAACACCGTGATCTGTACAAATAGTGACGCTATGGGTCATAATTGTCCAACACTTACTTCATAAAGATGTCAATCTTATCGAGGAAGACGAACTAACTACGTATGAGGAAGTGATACAAGGTATCGACTCCCTATTATGGCAAAGTGCCATGATGTCCGAAATGGATTCCATGTATACCAACTATGTTTGGATACTAGTTGTTGTACCGAATGGCATTATGTCTATTGGTACTATATAAGTCTTCAAGGATGATATACGTGGAAGGCAACATACCAACGTACTAAGCTAGGCTTGTAGCGAAAAGGTATCGTTATCAACATTGTGTCGATTAAGACGAAACCTTTTACCTGTTGCCACGGTAAATCCATTTGGATAATGCTTTCTGATGCTGCATGTTTCATTCATGAAATATGGCAGTTGTAATGCCAAAACCGCTTTCCTTAACGGAAACCTTTTGGAGGATGTTTATAACTTCCTGATTGTTTTGTCGTACCAAAATGAGCAAACAAGGTTTGCGAGTTAATTCGATCCATGGATGGATTGATGCAAGCATTGAATTCTTGGAATTATCATTTTGATGTAATCATAATGGTGTATGATTTAATTCAAAACGAAAATGATTATTGTGTATATAAGAGGGTTAGTGGGAGCGCACTGAAAGTGACTGTCCTATAAATAATGATAATATATATCATTTCTTGGAAATGATATTCCCATAATAAAATCGGTGAAAGCTTGGCTTTCATGAAAATTCTTCGTTGAATTCTTGGGAGAAACAACCTTTTATTCTAGGAATAAAGATCTACTCTGATATATTTAAGTTGTTAATAGTCTCCGAGTACTCGTACATTGAAAAATGTACGCGACCTGGTGTCTCATATGCTTTGAGCATATGGAGTCACAATCGGGCCAATCCAAGTGATAGTCATTGGATTGATGTTAAGAACATCCTTTAGTATCTTAGATGATCTAAGGATGCTGTCTTATACTATGGAGAAAGAGAACTTGAAGTGACTGGGTTCACCGTTGCAAGTTTCCTAACCGATAATAACGACTATTAGTCGTAACAACGGTACTATACAGTTTGAATAAAGGAACAGTAAGCTGGAAATCTTCCAAGCAAGATACTGTTACCGAATAAACAACAAAAACGGGTTATTGCTGCAGCTGAGGCAGCAATATAAGCCATTTGGGTCGATAATAAATCTAATTAGATTAGATATAGTTCTGTTAGCAGTTGAGCTAGTCTTCAGCATATGCTAAAGAATTAATGGTCTCATCAACGATCCAGATAGATACTTCGATATTCATCTAATTCGTTCGGATTATACATCGTGGCGATGTGATGATCGTATAAATCGCATCAGATGATAATCATCCAAATCCGCTGACGAAAGTCTTTTCTCAGTAATTTGAGCGAACCGTACATAGTTCAGGTGTAAGACACTCGAGTGACTGGCTATATGCCAAGTGGGAGATTATTGGACAGTTATGACTCATAGCGTCACTATTTGTACAAATCATGGTGTTGTTGTACAAATTAACTATGTGACAAATGAGATTGCTCTCTTATCATTTGTGATTAGATCACCAAGATGTATAAATGATAGGAGGTCCTTATGATTAGTTCCTGGATTGAGATGATATGAGACAGTATCAATCCACGAAGGTTTAATCATTAAATATCCTAGTCAGAGTATTATCGAGATTGGACATCGATAATGCGAAAAAGACTAGTATTACACTTGTGCGTGTTGTGAGGGCATAACGACATAGTTATCATATATTTGGGTATAGGATACTCATGCAAGTGTAGTAGGAGGTTGTGTTTTACCGATGATACGGAAAATAGCTTCGCTCTGGATAGACCCATCGAAATTCCATTGGTAGTATTACTATGTGTCTATGGAAGTCCGAATCAGGGTAGGTGTATTTGGTCTTAACCTGAGACTTGTACCGCTAGTACTTGCGACAATCAATATACTTTGGTTTTGGTCGTCCAGGGCTTTAACATGTTCTGTGTACGCCTCTGCTGGGTATATTGAGAATCGTAGTGTATTGGGTGTGATGTCAAGACGGAAGTATCACTCCAGTAATAGTGGAGATGATGGTCACGTAGGATACGTAACTGGTTCTCTTATGTACTGCAGTCATCGGGATAAAATGACTAGGTCATGTTTATCCGATTATAGAGACTAGTTACCAGAGATCCGATATATGCTTCGTAAGGGGCAGACACAATTCCAGCCCCAGGCCTTGCATGTGACATCCGATACTGGATCGAGATACGCAATACTATGTATACTACGCCTAATATAGATCACATATTCATGTAAGGATATTTATGGAGAATTGGGTAGGCATGGCGCTTTGCTAGAAGCCAACCTTGTCTTGTAAATCGGTACAAACGTAGTACTAGGTACTTACGTGTTCAGATAGTCCGACAATCGGATTTACTGCCAACATATTCGGGGATCTCATGGGTCGCTTCCCGAAGATTCACCGATGACATATGACTCGCACTTAATTAATCTGGGATTAATTAAATGAGAGAGAAAATTAATCTGGGATTAATTTCGGAGATATTTTATCTGAGATAAAATATTAATTAAAAGAGAGAGAACGAGTAATTTGGAATTAATCGATGAAATAATATATTCGATATATTATACGAAATTGGATTTGGACGCGGAATTAAATTTAGAATTTAATTCGGGCAAACGAGTTAATTTAGAATTAATTCGTTAGCGATGTGAATAGTGATTTTGCTAGGCATAATTATTTAATTACGTCGCAACGGAAAATTCGTTAATTTGGAATTAGCAAACCCGAGCCCGGGAGTGTTTGCGAGCGCACTCGCATTTCGAATTCAAGTGCGGCCCGAAAGTCACATCAAGCATCAAATCACTAGTCAATCAATTGAGTGACAACTTGTCACTTGATTGTGTGAATAGTGATGGAAGTTGTTGGATGGCTTAAAGCCTTTGACTTTTGGAAAGCCAAAAATTTGGTAATTGAATTTTGAATTCAATATATGTGTATTAGATACACAAATTCATCCAACCACCAAGACCAACACAAAACACACATTTTCTCTCTTTTCTCCTCTCTCATTCACGCCCAAGGGGCTGAATTTTCTTCCTCTCTTCACTGGTTTTGCCGTGAATGGCAAGGAGAAATTAAGGAATTTTTGTGGCAAAAATTCCTAAGTGCTAACACACATATGGAGACATACAAATGTGATAGGGAAACCCACTTGTGAGCTTGGAATCACCACCCAAAAGCTTGGAGCTTGGACCGAAAATGGAGAGCCAAAACAGCCCACTGCCGTGAGCCTTTGAGGAGTTTCAAAGGGCATAAAAAAATTTGTTTTTCACCGCATCGCCTCAACCGATCATTGTGAGTATTCTGCAACTTCTTCGATGTATTCACATGTTTGTTTCATTGTTTTATTTGATCCTCGGGACCTTACATTTTCCCAACAATAAGCTAATAATGACAAAGAAGGAAAAGAAGCTAACTCTTACAAGTAGGAGTATCGTGGTACCAGAAATCAAGAACAATGTAAGATAAGTTAGAGGTTATGTATGGTAGAAGGCGACTCAAAGATACTATTTTAAGTAACACATTCTTCTTAGGGACTTAGTAATGCAATAGTTTCTCCTATAATTGAGGTTTATAACTAATACCGAAGTTTACACAGTTGATTAAAAAATGAGTAGAGAAACCTTGGCCATTAACTGAATGCATACAACGTTATTTACTAGAGAGATCATTAAAGAGGCTACATTACAACAAAAGGTTAAGAACCCGAGGTATGCTCAAAGTCAGGGAAGTGAAGGTCATTAGGACTTGATTGGTATTAGAGGAAATGAAAGAAGGATAATGAAAAGAAGGAAATGTGGGATGACATTTAGCTAGCAGGAATCATACATAGGTCATGATAAGGAAAGATCTAGATGGTCGATGTATGTGAAGCTACAAATTGAGCAATAAACAACTTTAGTAAAAGATATTCCTAATTTTGTATTTATTATGTCATTGTGAGGATTTCCAACGGTTAGAAATGAAGTGGGGAAGATTATGTTTCCCTAGCTAGATCAAGAATTCATGGTAACATTGGTTTTTATATGGAACTAATCGGAGTCACTTTAGGTTGAGGAGTAAGGGGTATAGTTTTATAGATTTATCAGAAAATTAGTAATCAGTAATAGCTCATGACCCAAGGACTAAGGATTGCATTTATGAAGGCTACTTAGTTTTAGGTATATGACAACATCTTAGGTAACAGATAATGGATGACAGTTTAGTCACCCAGTTAACACGCAGATTATGATTCGGGATGAATCTATTTTAAAGGGGGTGAATGTAACACCCTGATCGGACAGGTCATACTCAGTAGAGTGAATCACTATTCATAACACCTATAAAAAAATAGGTTTCACACCTTAGGAATCTTATACGGAGGTCCCGGATAAAGTTTCAGATTCAGTACTATTACTATTTTTCTAAGTCAACATGTAGCTCTTCCGTATTTCAGCCCCAACTTTTTAATAGAATCTCTAATTGTTTTGAATTTTATATCATCGGAAAGCTCAGACCAAGTATACAACTTCCGTGTTAATTTTTTTTCCAAATTCTGACATGAACCAGGTCAAATATGCAAGTCGGAGTAGTATGAATAGTAAAACTCGTGGCTGCTCTAGAAATTACTATATTTTTCTGATTTTTTTTTCTAATATTTTCTTAATAACATCATCCACTCTTTTGTCTATATAAAGAGTACTATTACTTTATCTTTTTCAACAAAAAAAAAATGTGAATAAGGAAGCTCCCTCAAGCCATTATTATTCTTTGAGCTTCTCTCCATTTCTCAAGCAACAAATGAAGACTCTGACCTCATTCTTAATGAAAGTAAGCCTCTTAACTCATTTATCTTCTTTAATTTCAGTTTTGGGAAGAATATTTGAAGCCCCTAATCGCATCTTTAGAACCCTAGAAATTCAGTTTTATATTTTGGTCGAGATAGAGTAGCTACCATGTATTTTGTTAGCATCATATGACTATACACACATGAATGAGCTTCATTGGAAAAATCCCAATTTTCCACCAAGCTTAAGGGCTGGCCAAGTATTATATGGCATGTAGGGGCTATTGTTGCTTGTAATTGATAATGAATGATCTTGGTTGAAGTATTTGGATGATGTTTTAGCATGTAAAATATTAAATTGTAAACTTTTGAGTGGGAGGAGGGTGAGATTCGGCCAAACTAGGATGAAAGGGAGGGTTTTTTTTTTGAATGTAATATGAAGTCTTGAATCATGTTGTTGTGCAATGGTGATGTAAAATGATGGTATGGTTAGCTAGGATTGTAAGAATTGTGGAATTTAGGCATGTCGCACACCAAAAGTTCGATGTAATGCCAAGCTGAGGTTAAATTAAGAAATTAAGTATGCTTTATATGTTATGAAGAGTGTTTTTAATAGTGAAAATTTTGTTGAGGGCTGCTGGATATTAAATTAGATGCTGAAACAAGGAAGATAGATAGCGAAGTTAGTTTCTGTCTCGTTTCGGACAGGCTGTGTTTGGTCGTTTATAACTTGAGTTATATATGTCCGATGGATGAACCGTAAAATTATGGGTAAACTAGACATATAAAGGGGTCTGGACCAAATTTTAGACTTAAGATGAGGCTGAACCAAATTTTGAAATTAGGCTACCTGCTGACACTGGACCTAGTTTTTCAACATTAACAGCCCCTGAACTTTGGTTTATAACTTGAGTTTCTGAAATTGGAATTGAGATTCGTAAAAACCAACATAAACTAAATACATTAATAACCATTCTATTAAAATGTCAGTCTCAGATTCATTCCCAATTAGTTACAGTAAATTTTCAATGTTAGACATTGAGAAGTGAATTCTTAGCGACTAGTAGAATTAAAATTTTTGCTCTTGTACTTGTGTAACTCCAAACCCGAGCCCGTAAAAAATTCATAGACGACGCCTATAAGGTAGTAACTCAGCGAAGTCAAGTATTCATACATTGCATATTTTATTTATTGATCGAAAACATATCTTACAACTTATGTTCTAATAAAGTTTATCGATTATAGACTATTGGCAGGAACCAGGACTTTCTTCGACAACTTGAAGTAGTGCCAGTCAGTTTCCAAATTTGTGAGTGGATACTTTCTTTTTATAATGTTCTCCTAATTTTACAAAAATATGAATTTGATGATAACTAAGTTATACTTTGAGATGAGGCAAAAATTATTGAAATATTTTGATGAGTTTAAAATTGTTTTCAGACTAGTTGAGGAATGATATTATGCTTGATATTTTGAGATGATTTTTTATTTATTTTTTTAGATTGGGGGAAAAACTCAATCTCATAGACTTTTGGAATTGATGGATTATGAAATTGACGGATACATCAGACATGTGCACATGTAGTTTCAAGACTAAGTGGACGGTACTGAAGGACGCCCCTAGATCCTAGTTTCAGGGCCAGAATGAAAGCATTGATTAGCGCTCATGTCTCTAGTTTTCAGTAACTTTGGGGATGAGGATACGTAACGTCCCAAGGCACTAGTTAGGCATGTGGGGGGACGACGATACGTAACGCCCACATACGTTAGTTGTTTCTAGTTGAGATTTCATACACAACAGTTTTATGAAAGAGTTTTAGAAAGAATTAGTTTTACGAGAGATATGAGAGCTTTATAGAAAGAAAGAAGTTTCTAGAAAATTTTTGAAAAAAGAGATTTGTTTTTAGACAAAAAACGTTTTCAGAGAAGATTAGTTCTTTTATAAAGTGAAGTGATTTCAATTTCAGAAAATAAATTTTTCATAAAGCCTTTCAGTTCCCATTTTAAACTATCCACTCATTAGGTCGTTAAAATGATGTAACCCCCCACTCTCCAGTTTTTTCGGTTTTGTAGGTCTATTCAGAGGACGAGCTCGAGAGGATGGATATTGATTCCAGTCACTAGGGTTATTATATCCACTTATCAGTCAGGTCTGAGGTATATGGATCAGTAAAGTCAATGTTTTAAGAGTTAATGTACAAGTCATGTATACATTGCATGAGAGTCATTACTTAAAGTTGTCAGAGCCAAAGTTATGAGAGTTTAGCATAACAAGTTCAGGGTTGTAAAGAACAAAGGTTGCTTCATGAAACGAAGTTGGGCAAGTAGCCCTATAGTGTAAGTGTGTGATTCGTGTTTTTCAAACAACTATAAAGGAATTATAGTTCAAATATTCAATCAGTTAGTTAGAGGCTGAGGGGTGATAGGGTAACCTATCACCTGCCGATAGCATCTCTGAGGGGGGTGTTACAAAATGGGACTTGGGGTTCTCCTTCCTTGGCGGCCAATTACCATAGGTTGGATTGATGTTGTCATGGTAGCTCATATGTCAAGGGCTACGACTTTTTGGTAAAGGTACGTGTCACTACTCTTACTCATTTTCTTCTTTTATTGGTATATGACCGACCTCAATTTTTTTTCTATTTTTACAGGCTTGGGCATATGAATTCAATGTGTTGGCTTAGCCGTTTCCTATCTCCAAGGAAGAAATTAGATTTCCTGACCTATCCTGGTGGGGTGAATCCACTATAGAGATATCTGAGTCTCATGATATAGTCGTGTATTGAGCTTGCTTGAATAAGCTCAACTGGGCTATGGTGAGTTTTCCTCTGTCTCGTCTTAATGATCATGTCTCTTCTATTGTCTGGCTAACCATTTCCTTATTTCCTTTCAGCTTGATATAGCTTGGTGGGGGACCAACATGAACTACCTTCTAAATTCTATCTACTCATCTTTCGGGAAGAATGGTCTTCACTTGCTCCTTCAAGGTGCAAACCAGTGACTTTGGTATTTAGCTGAGAGGGTTCGTTCTTAGCACTTGGCCCCCAGGCCTGTAGGATTCCATCCTCCTCGCCTCCGTCTATGCTCTTCGGGCTCCAGCTAGAGGGGGAAGACATATCAGTTGCTTTGCACGGCCTTCCAGCTAATGATTTCCTCGTCGAGGGTGACTATTGATAATGGGCCCGCACTGCTCTTCTTGGCTCACTGCCACTTTCTAAGCCTCAACGAGTCACCGAGGTATGAAATATTGCTTTTTCTATATTCTATATTTTCTTGACATTTCTTGTTGACATAGTTCCTGATCTTGGTCCGTGAATGAGGTCGTGGGTGCGCCGCGCTCGTTTTCCCTCTATTGATGATGAAAATGAGGGTGAGCCACCTGTGGACCTAGCACCCTCTTGACGGGTTTAGCCCAGAGTTTCTTCTTCTAAGTGGGGTCCATCTCATGCCTCTGCATCTACTTCATCACCAACTATATTACCCAGCATTATTCCCAGTTCGGTAGGTCTCTGGTCGGACCTTACTTATATGATCTGTGGTGATGCTAGAACGCTTGAGGTTGGATCTCTACATTTGGTAAGGATGCAGTCTCTATCGTTTCCCCCAGCGGATGCTATCCCTGTAAGTATTTCTAACTGCTCATTTTTCTATTTTCTTGTCTTGAATACTGATCAAACTATGATGTAAGTCCATGTCGACTTCGCGGATCATTGTCATATCTTAGGGGTAAGCAGCGAAGGTCGAGTTAACTCAACAAAGTTTATCCCATCGGGTACCTACAAATAAATGTTAGAATGTATGCATGTATGAATGATTTCCTAACTTATTTTTATGTTTCGAATTAAAACATCACATTGATGAGATAAATGAGTAGATTATAGAGCAGCAACAACGGTATGACATGCTGAGCCAGTGTTCTCCCCTGCGCATATGATCGGCGGAAAACACACACAAGCGTACGTATCGTACAAGTAGTATAAATGTATCGATTCCTCGAGAACTTATCACTTATGCTATTAATTATTGAAACTAAATTCCTACAAGTATCTAAATTAATTCTTGGTTGGATGGTGTTTTTACCTAAAATAAACAAGTAAATAAAACTAAGGTAGATTTCAAGATGAAATAATTATATGAAAATATCCAGGGCTGTTAATCCTACCAATATTCTTTTAAAGATGAGCTGATTACCTTATGCTTGTGTAATATGTCAGTTTATTAACCTGGAACACGAATGTATTCATAAGCCTCTTCCGATGGTCAAATGCAAATATTCAAAGTTACTTAATTAACTATATTCTATGTTAACTAAGAAATCCCAATTTCATTAAGTTTAAGTAATTGTAGTTAGACCCGCCCTACAGGTATATTTCTATCCTGAAGGGAAATCCCTTAAGTGAGATCGTGTGTTATTGAGTCTATGGCTAAACCTAAAATCCAGTTTCCAAGTTCATTTTAAGTTTACCTAATCAATCTTATTGGTGGCCAGTCAACAATAAGCATTAAGAACTATACTAAATAAATAAACCAAAATATCACACAAGACATAAGATATGTCAACTTATAAAATCATTGATATTGGTTTTCATCACAACCATAGACAATGTAATTAGTTACAACACAAACCTAGATTACTAAATAAATAAATAAACAAAACATCATGAAACAAGTTGAAAACTAATAAGTAAAATTACAACAATGAAATAAAATGCTGGAGTTAGAGGATCCACTTTTAATATTTCAAATCTATAATCTCCCTTATTATAATATATAAATTATCAAGATCAATTTATTGCATGAATTAATTATATTAAAACCGACCATATAGGCGGTGGTACCATTTTGTCCAAAATAAGTCGAACCGACCATATATGCGGTATCCAATTAAGTCAGGTTAAAAATAATTTAAATATTATAAAATAAGGGAAATTAATCTAAATTATCATAATAAAAGTTTCACCTTTCACACAAATTTTATTACTAAAATAAAAAGTAAATACAAGAAAACTTAAATAAACACACAAGATATTTTCTTCTTAGTATTCCAGATAAATTCCCCAGAAGAAAGTATGAATTTTCCTTCAAATTTGGTATGTTATTTATAGGCTCCAAAATCGCCCCGCGTTGCGATGTGCAAAGCTTACGCGACGCGACGCGTACTACAGTCGATGATGTGTGTCGGCGATAAGACGCCCCAAGTCTTCTGCGTTGCGACGCGGTCTACAATTGATGACACTGTCGGTAGGAAGCTTCAGTGCATAATTTAGTTGGCGTTGCAACATATAGGATGTTGCGCATCGCAGCGCGACTTGTAAAATTCCAATTTTGCCCTTTTTGATCCAAATTTCATCGTTTTAGCCCTGATTTGATTACAGTGAGTCCCAATATTTTATTTATCTACAAAATAAACACAAAATATCAAAACATTCATAAACTCGAGAAACTATACAAAATATTAAGTAAAAGAGGCGATAAATATTGATATATTTTCCGCTCATCATACCCCCAAACCTAACATTTTGCTAGTCCTCGAGCAAAACAAATAAAACAAAATGAAATAAACAACTTTAAAATGAATTAACCTAAGCCACTTTCGTAGGGATCACAGTTGTATTTAGCGTATGCAACAAGCCTTTAAACCCTTAGGTGTCCCTAATGGATGAGTTATAGTCTCGTGAGAGCTTATAGCGACGATACCCATAAATTTAAATTAAATGTTCAATCAATCACACAAAACAAAATAAAAAGATAAACAAAGTAAACAAGTTAAGTGAAAATCTTATCCAAGTTAATAGTTGTTTTTTTTCTTTCTAAATTACTAAATAAGTAAATTCTCCTATATTTTTTACCCTTCTCCATATACACAACCAACAAGGTATTAATCAATTCATTGTTCCCACAATATTCATAAGTGTAGTTGAAAAATACAGTAATAGTTTTTTTTTTCTAAAGTTATATTAGAATTCACATCTTTTTAGCAATGGATTTTTTTTTAACAACATCTTCAATCCTTGTAACGAGCTTTGGGCCAGTGACTAAAAAACAGTTGGCTTTAGGGTATTAGGTGTTAAGAAACCCCTACCGACTTAATTACTCGGATTTTAGATGTTAAAAGCTCTACCGTTTGACGCGAACAATCACTGCTTATTGATGTAAGACGTCCAGTTACTAAGTCGAAACTTAATTAATATTCCTCAGGCTTTACCGTTTGACGCGAACAATCACTGCTTACTGAGGCAAGATGTCCGGTTACTAAGTAAGAGCAAGGTTAATAATTTATATACACATTCCATTTTTTTTATTCCATCGCTTTTATGTGTTATTTCCAATAAACTAGAGCACTGAATATTACAAAATTAAATTACTGGCTGTTTTGGCACTGAGGAATATATCTTTTATGGGTTTTGAAAGAAATCTATTTCTTCTGGCATCTTCAGAAATACAAAACGAAAATAAAAAAATCTATCAACATTAAATAGTCCAATGGGTTTCTAGTGAATGTTCAAGTTTGCCCAAGATATCACTGTGAATATTTCCTCTATTGTGAAACAATGCATTCCTCGCTGTTTCATTTTTCGATAAGATTTGCGTCAGCCAAAGGTTTTGGAATGATCCCCAAAACTTGACTGCCACCTTCATGTATGGCCTTTGAAACGTACCCCATCAGTCCAAGATTCCCACCGCCATATACTAAGTGTACATTTCTCTCTGCCATAACTCTACCCAATTCTTTTGTAGCCTCAACAAATTCTGGTTTAGATCCAGAACTAGTTTCACAAAGCACACATATATTAATGACTCATCTTCTTGAAGTTGCTTCCATTTTTTTTTCTTTACTCTCTCTCTAACCTGGATGTGTTGAAAAGAGCAATGATGAGCTGAATTTATAAATCCTGAGAAAAGGGATAGTAATAATTGAACTAGTACCTGCCAAATGACAATTATTAAATGGACAGTAAAATAAATCATGAAAGTCCAAAAGTTTGGATCTTGTCGGCGAAAATAAAAGAAATTAAAACAATAAAGCAAATCACAATAATTATGTAAAGACAAAGAAATTAAAACAATAAATATATACAGGTAATTATGATTGTGGCTCACATTTTCCTCTGGTTTTACATCCAGTAACGGCTTGAACGACCTATATGGGTCGGGGATAGGCTTCTCATCTAATTTTCTTATAAATTGGCATACAAGGTCTTTTAAAGTCGGATTCCCGAGACTCAATTGTTGTCTTTCTCTTTGGATTTGTGTATGAAAGTTGCGAATCGCGTGATGAACATATCCACTTGGATGCGTCTCAAAAGTCAATGATATGTCATCTAAAGACTCCTTACTCATGCCATCTCTAATAAATTTTATTTTATCTTCGCGGTTTTCAGACATCATCCCTAAGGAACGACAACGAGTGTTACATGACCAACGTGCACATTTATAACAAACACATAATCGTTTAGTTGTTCTTTTCTTAGCATAGGTGTATTTTCCTAAACCAGGCTGAAATGAAATGAAACAGTCAGATGACTCACCTGCCAAGCGAACTCGTGCTTCAATTACCCAACGAATATCACTAGGAATATCTTGGATCATAAGAAGCCTCATTCTTTCGATACGTGATTTGGAGACTTTCATCAGAGAGTTTTGGGGAAGAGAAGGAAAATGCTTGTGAAGTTTTGCGAGAGTTTCTTCCATCTTGTCTGCGATTATTTTCTACAAAAAGTTAAACACACAAATTCTAATATATACACAAATTACATGGGTTGCCTCCCTACTAGCGCTAAGTTTAACATCATCAGCTAGACATGAATGATCAAAATATAAGGCTGGATCGGCCAGTGTGAGGATTTTTTTTGACGCTCGATGGGTCATCCCTAATAGTGTTTGACTTGATAGCAGTTGACCTTGACTGTGTTGTTGGAGTTGGGGTTACGTAGCTCAACTGCTCCGTATGATGTCACTTGGGTGATCACAAATAGGCCTGACCACCGCGATTTCAACTTTCCAGGGAAAAGGTTTAACCTTGAGTTGTATAATATCATCTGATGTCCTAGTTCCAGTTGTCTGCGCACTATTTCCTGATCATGCAACTTCTTGGTATTTTCCTTGTAAACCTTGGCATTTTAATAGGTATGGAGACGAAATTCTTCCAATTCTTTCAATTGGAGGAGCCGTTTCTCACCCGCTATTTGAAGATCAAAATTCAACTTTTCAATGCACAATATGCCGTATGCTCGTGCTCCATAGGTAGATGGCATGCTTTTCCGAACACCAGTCGATATAGGGACATTCCAATTGGTGTCTTGTAAGCTGTCTGGTAGACCCACAATGCATCATCCAATTTTGTACACCAATCCATCCTTGTTAAACCAACAGTTCACTCCAGTATTCTTTTGATTTATCTATTGGATACTTCGACCTTCCCACTTGACTGTGGATGGTAAGTAGTGGCAACTTTATGAGTAACTCCATATTTGGCTATGAGTGCATCAAAATACTTGTTACAGAAGTGTGTGCCACCGTCGCTGATGATTGCTCGAGGTGTTTTGAAGCGAGTGAAAATATTTCTCTTGAGGAATTTTAACACCATTTTGGAGTCATTGGATGGAAGTGCTATTGCTTCTACCCATTTAGAGATGTAATCTAAGGCAACCAGAATGTACAGGTTTCCATATGATGCAACAAATTATCCCATGAAGTCAATCCCACATACATAGAATATTTCCACTTCAAGGATGCTTTGGAAAGGTCATTCATTTCTTCATGTATTCACTGTTTTCTGACATCTGTCGCATTGAAGGACAAATAGATTAGCATCTTTAAACAAGGTGGGCTAGAACAAACTTGATTGCAACACTTTAGCTATTGTCTTGTCTCTGTTGAAGTGTCTGCTATATGCTGAGGAATGACAGTGATGTAGGATGCTATTTATCTCCTTTTGTGGTACACAACGCCGCAACAACTGATCAACATATCTCTTGAATAGGTATGGTTCATCCCAGATGTAGTGTTTGACTTCGCTGAGAAACTTCTTTCTTTGTTGATGTATCTATTCCAACGGCCACTTTCCAGACACAATGTAATTCACATAGTCAGCATACCACAAGACTTTGTAGGAGCGAAGCGGGGTTTATCGCTATACCTATGATGCTTGACGACCACGACACTGTTAGGCTCGTAGCCCGTAGAGAGTACATATTAGCCCGCAGAGGACTAAACCGAAAGAATAAAAAAGTCGCCACCCAGTGTGAACTGGGAAAGATTTAGGGCCGCACTCACCCCTCGCAAGGGAAGACCTCAAACCGTTGGGTTCGGAATGGTCTCTTACTTATGCCAGTATAATGGACGGGTTCACACAATGGGGTAGCCAAGTCTTGATGCAGTTCATGCATAAAAGGAGAAAAAATATAATAACATACCAATCCCAAAAAAAATAAAATCGCAATAACGTAGTTCCAAAATCACATTAAATTAAGAAATACGAGATGCGATAACGAAAATTATAAAAACAATCAAAAGTAGGAAAGCGTCAATAAATAATTAGCAAACAAAAAAGGGGTTAATCATCATGCATAACGAGTATTTCTCGAGTGGCATGTGGAGTTGTATCCCAAGTACAGACCGCACTATCCTCAATTCGGATTCGGCTACGGAATTTATGTCTGGGTTTCCATCCGATATACCACAAGGGATAATAACATACATAATCATCATACAATGTAAACGGAAAGAAATAGACATGAAAACATATAAGAATACATATATGTATAATCATCAACACGAATAAAAATTAAACAAAAATAAGGCGAAATGATAAAACAACAATAAAAGTGAATAAATAGATAAAAAAAGATAAATAACGAAATGCAAAAGAAAGAAAAAATGTGACCAGAAATTTGGTCGTCTTTGATGTAGGACTTCGAATACCCGGATGGACGTATTTTCCAACCAGGCATGCAATGTCTGGAACTATAGAAATAAAAGTGGTAAGGGTGCCCTCAGGTCTTACCTTTTAAGTTGCTTTCTCGGAAGTGCGTTAGGCCGTCACTGGAAGGATCACTGGTTCACTATTTCTGGTTGCTGGTTCGATGTTTCTTTTTGCTATTTTGCTATTTTCTGGTTGTTGTTTTGTTGTCTCTGGGTGCTGTCTTGCTATTTTCTGGTTGCCATTTTGCTATTTTCTGGTTGATGTTTTCTGATTTCTATTTTTGATTGTTTTTGGTTGCTGTTTTGGTTGTTTTTGGCTGTTGTTTTTGGTTGTGTAGGCACTGCATTTTTTTAATGAAGCCCAATGATGAGCCTCGAATGGAGGCACTACCTGAAAAGTTACTGGAAATGAATGCCAGAAGGAAAGAAAACCTCCAAAGTTAGAACCTCACTGGATTCAGACTCACTAGCTCACCTCGAATTCGCTCACCCGCTGTTTCAAACCTTAGCATTGGACACGGCACATTACCCTGTAATCCATCCACACGTCAATTTGAAAAAAAAAGAAACCCTTTAAAAATCTTTCTCTTCTTTTGGCAACTCATCAACAAAAAAAACACCCACAATCGACAGCACCAAAGCCAACCAAACCAGCCAACTCACCAACAAAAAACACAAACCACCAAACAACAAAGACCAACCTGCCAACAAACACAAACCAACAATAACAAAAAGCCAAAACACCAAACAACAAGCCAATTACCAAACACAAACCAACAATAACAAAAAGCCAAAACACCAAACAACCGAAGAAAGAAGCCACCAAAACCAAACCAGTGAGCCGTGAAATAAGAACCAGAATTGAATAGCCAGTGTGACCAGTGAGCACAAACCAACGTGACCAGAAAAGTAATAACCAACAAGAAAAACCGACCAAGCCACCAAAAAAAACAACAAAAACACCCAAAAATAATAACCTTAAGCCCATTACCGAAAAACAAACACCAAAGCCAGCAAACAATGCCAAAAACAACCACAAAACCAGCCAACAAAAACCAAACACAAGAATAGAAACAACCAGCAAAAATGTGAAACCAGAACCAAAAACAGCGTGAAAAACAGTCCCAAAACAGCAGCACTTATCACCGAAAAATAGTAACCGAAAAACAACAAGAAAAATCGTGAAAACAATCAGCCAAAATAGTGAAAACAACTAGACAAAACAGTAAGAAAAATAACCAAAACAACAGCCCAAAATCATCAAAAACAGAAACATAATCAGTAAACAGCAAATAGAAAACAGCAAAATAGGAAGTGAAAACAGTGAATCAGAAACAGCAAACAGCGAACCAGCTTCAATCCTTCCGGCGAAGGCCTAAACACACTTCCGAGAAAGCAACTTAACAGGTAAGACCTGAGGGCACCTTATTTATTTTTATAGTTCCGAACACGACATGCCTGGCTGGACGTGAAATACGTCCAGCCGGGTATGCGAAGTCTTACATCAAAGACAGACAAATTTCTACTCATATTATTTTTCTTTCTTTGGAATTCCGTTATTTTTTTTATTATTTATTTATTCATCGTTATTTTATTATTTCGCATTTAATTTATTATTTATCTTTTTTATTTTTCACCTTTATTTTATTTGTTCATGTTGGTGATTATCCGCACATGCATTATTCCTTTGAAATATTGTTCATCCATTATTGTATTTATTTTTACAATACATCACATGAGTAGGAAATCAATTAAAGCATTACACGGGCATGAAATCAACATGTTTTAAAGTTTCTAATATAACATCGGCTATACATAGGATGAGCTGGCAAGATTTGCTAGGATATCTGGCCAGACATAAGGTGAAAGTCAGCTGGACTTCTCACGACGTCTCAATGGTATTGGGCTCCTTCCGAAGTTAGGAATTTAATCCTTATGTATCCTTTCAAACTTTATATAGGCTTTCATCTGCTTTATTTTGACCACCAAACACTCATCTTCTTCATTTTCTATGTTCATAAAGCTCATAATTCCTCTAAAGTTACCGTTCAGATTGTCTGACTACTAATAACGTCTATCAATTTGGCGATCATCCAGCTAGATGTCTCTTACATATGGCAGACAATTAAATATTTGATTCCTTCCCAACATATTTTTCTGTCTTCATCACTCACCCTTGCAAGACTGCATCGTGTCCTTGATCAGTGAGGTCCTTGACTAGTCACCCCCTGATTGGGCCCTACTCTCTTCACTTCGTTACCTCCACAAATCAAGGAAGACAATACTTTTCTGAAGATGGCTTCAATATTCTGAGACACTGAAAATCATGTCTTCCATTTGCATGGCCATGAGTTATGCCCATTGCTCTAGGAGTTTTCTGCTATTCGAGGCATGTGGTTCTCACATTTTACTGATTTGGTTGTGCCATTGTTCAAAAGTCATTACCCACTGGAGGTTTCTGAATATTTTCTTTTCACACCTGGTGAGATGGAGATGGTGATACCTTACCCCATGTCCATCAATTTGAAGGCACTATTGGATGTTGCTCCCAATATGGAAGTAACATCCAACCGCTGGAAGAGTGAGGTCATTTTTTGCATCATATCCAGATATCTTTTGCAGGTTAGGATGGTGAGAGAGGCCATTACCGGCTGCTCCACATCATCTAGGGTATCACATACGATTACCCCTGAAATTTTAGCTGAGAGATTTCATGGCCAGGATGAGATCAGACATAATCCCCCCAACTAGTTCTTCGAAAGTATTTTACTATTGTAGGTAAGCCCTAATTTTTATCTAGGATGTCCTTGTAGATTTTCAAACAAGCAGGCTACTCTTTTTTTTGCATGGGTCATCCTTCCAAGTTTTCGACCCAACAAGTTAACACATATTTCTCTATTTTTTATAGGTGTGGCTGCAAGAGAAATTGAAGCTCATCACTTCTCCGACGTCCTACTCATCATTGCCTCCTACAAACAACAGCATCATTTACCTCGTGCTATGGTGAAAGAGTCTATCTTACAACACATGGACGAGATAGTTGCAACACGTGTCTGGCGCTGAGATATTTTTGAAATGTCTGTAGGCACTGTATTTTTGCATATAAGTCCCGATGATGAGTTTCACATGGAGACACTACCTCTTTAAATTGTGGAAGTCGCAAGAAACGGACGTCGGAAGGGAAGAGTCAGAAATGACACCTTGGTGGATTTAATTCGCTTGTTTAGCTTCGGGTTTGCTTGTTGGACCTCTGTTTTAAAAACACATCCTAGCCCAAAACCAAAGCCACACGCCCCACTAGCCAAGCCCATCAAATCACATCCAATAATAATTAAAACATTTAAAACACATGTCAAAAATTAAATTAAATCAAATTAAATTAAATGAAATCAAATAAAATCAAGATAAGTCACATATCTAAATAAAACAAATCAAATAAAATCAAATATATCATCTTCCTAATCAAGCCAAATCATATCCCTAATTAAATAGGTATCATTTCCTTATGATACACAAATTAACTATTCCCCCCATAATTACACAAATCATTTCCTTTTCACACAAGGTAAACCCCAACCCTTTACCTATAAAAAGAAGCCTAAACCACACATTCAACCCTAGCATTTACTTCTCCCATGCACACACAATTCACGACAATCATCTCTCTCTCTCGCATCACTGCCCACTGATCGTAAACAAATAAACCACACCCTCTCATCCTTCACGGCTACATAAGCAATGAAAAACCCTTTGAAACAGCCGCATCACGCCTCATAACCCATCAACCTCACTGACCACCGAGCAAACAAATAAAAACCCTCACGCATACCATGCAAAAGACACACACACGTCCCTTCAGCAGCCCCTCAAAATCAACACACAAACCGACCTTCAACAGCCTCCATAAATTACCTCAAACTCATGCCACAAACAACCTCCCCATATGCCCTTATTCACGCCACAAATAGCCTCCACAAATTGCCTCAAACTCACGCCACAAACAGCCTCCACAAACTGCCATAATTCACGCCACAAACAGCCTCAAATTCACGCAAATAACAGCCCCACAATAGGCATATTTCACGCCACAAATAGCCCCACAGTAGCCCATATTCCCCTTCAAAATAGTCCCCAAACTGTACCCTAAAAACCCATAAACTGCACCCCTAAACATGTACCAATCAGCCCAGAAACTGCCCAAATAACTTCACATACAGAAGCCCCAATACCCCTTAAAAACACACCAAAACAGTCCCTTGATATAGTGAAAACAGTGACCAGAAAATACAGCAAAAACAGCAATAAAACGGAGTAAAAATAGCAGCCCAAACAGCGAAACAGCGAAAGGAAATGTTGAACCAGTGAACCAGAGGAATTGAGGAGCATCAACCTTTCCGACAACCGCATATCGCACTTTAGATAGACGATTTAAGAGGTTAGACCTGAGGGCACCTTCTTTATTTATTATCCTTTATTTTCATTTATTTTATTACTTTATTTCAGATGAGTATTGTGGATTGGTGCATGATGTGATTTTCGGATGAACGGAATATGTGTTCTCTCTTGTGGTATATCGGATGGAAACCCAGTCGTAAATTTTGTAGCCGAATTCGAATGGACGGTATTTTGGTTTGCACTCGGGATACAATGCCACGTACCACTTGAGAGATTCACATGTTTCGTTTCATCCAACCTTGCGTTTTAAACATGATTTAGTCGTTAGTATGTTATTTATTTTTAAGCATGATTTAGTCGTTAGTATGTTATTACTTTCTTGCATGTTACTTATTTATGCATGGTAATGTAATGCGCATGGGAAAATCAAGTTGGATTAAGGTCCTCCATTTTGAGGGATGAAAAGCCAAATGGCTACCTTTGCCATGATGTTTTGCCACGCCGGACGAAGTATGTTTGATTGAATGTGAGATATGTTTAATCGGATATATGGAGTTCCACATTATTGTCTCATTCATTTGTATGCATTGTAATATAATGCGCATGGGCTAACTAGGGTGGATTAAAGGTCCTCTATTCGAGGGAAATGTCTGAAGGCTACCTTCACCACGATGTTTTGCCATGCCTTTTATTATTTCATTTACCATTTGTATATCAGTGCTCTATTCACGCATGCATTTCATTCTAGTGCGCATGGGCTAACTAGGGTGGATTAAAGGTTCTCTATTCGAGGGAAATGCCTAAAAGCTACATTTACCAAGATATTTTACCGCGCCGGACAAAGTACGTTTGATTGGTTGTGAGATATGTTTAATCGAACATACGAGGTCCTATATTATTGTCTTATTTATTTATATGCATTGTAATGTAATGCGCATAGGCTTATTATGTTGGTCTAAAGGTTCTCTACTTGAGGGAAGAAAAGCCCAAAAGGCTACCTATACCATGACATTTCGACGAGCCTTTTATTATTCTGTTATTTGCTTTCTGTATGCCGTCTCCTAATTAAATCATGCATCATAGTGTAATGCGCATGGGTAAATCAATTTGGATTAAAGGTCATCCACCATGAGGGATGAAAAACCTAAAGGCTACCTTTGCCTTGACGTTTTGCCGCGCCGGACGAAGTACACTCGATTGAATGTGAAATATGTCCAATCGGGCATACGAGGTCATACATCATTGTATTTGTTTATCCATACATGTGTTCGTGTCATCTCAGATGCCATTTTGGAAATCTCATTCGAACGCGTTTCCAAATACTACGTGAACGTATGCATCATGTCTCATTCCGTTCGAATGCGTTTACGAACGCTACACGAACGTATGCATTCTATCTTATTTCCATTCAAACACGCCTCAGAACGCTACTCGAACGCGCATGTATTTTATTGTTTCATGCATCAGGTCTCATCCCGTTCAAACACGTTATCAAAAGCTATACGAACGCGGACATTATGTTTATCGTTCGAACACGTTATCAAACGCTACTCGAACGCTTGCATTATGTTTACCGTTCGAAAGTGTTTACGAACGCTACACGAATAGGCACACACTGGACAGATTCCTTCATCATGTTTCGTGCATGTTTATTTCCTTATTCATTCCCTTCCCCATTATATGCTTAGTTAGATCTCTTAATATTTATGCCTTTACCGTTATTGTTTATTTATATTATCCGCATTTATTTATTCGATATGCTAATGAGATTGTGTGCTCGCTTTTATTATTAATGCTTTATAGTTGTTATTAGTTACATTATTGTACTTTATTTCTTAATACGTTCGCGAATTATGTATTTTACCTTCATTTCTTTCATTTACGATATGGGTGTGCAAACTTGCATGTTGCTTAAATTATTTGGTATGTGTTGCATGAGATTTGGTTGTACTATTGCATAAAAATTTCATTACAAGTGGCATAAGTAAGGGACCATTTCGAACCTAACGGTTTGTGGTCTTCCCTTGTGAGGGGTGAGTGCGGCCTTAAATCATTTTCCCGGTTCACACCGGGTGGCGACTCCATTTTTAGTTCTCTAGTTTAGTCCCCCGCGGGCTACTCTGTACTCCCAACCAGGCCGCGAGCCTGGAACAGCGTCGCCGATTTCTGTGTCCTATAGTCTGGCGACTCCACTAGGGATAGAGTATCGGCCCCGAAATAATGTCTTGTAATAATTATGATTTGTGCTTTAGTTAACCGTGTCTACCGTGGGTTAAAGGGGTTTAATCAAAGGCATTATTAGAGCATGGTAATGGTTTGGTGTCTTCCTTCATTCACTACCTTTCTATAAGGAAAAGCTGTGAAGGCACCTAAATAATCATTTACTCGAAGCTTACCGTGATGGACTAATTTGGAGGACCTATTGGTTATTCCCGTCACCAAGGTGATAAGAGCCTAAGAGGTTTGGGTATTTAAGAGAGTTCGGTCCACCCTCCCTCTGGGGAATCTTCAATAGGAAATCTATTTGACAGTCAGTCACGCACCATAACTCGTTGGCAAGTACCGTAAGGTATAAAAAAGGTGCGCTCACTTGGTCACTCGAACCATTGAGTGAGGAGACCTAGTTGTGGGCAATCCTTTGCCAGTGAGAGCCTTTGTCTACACTCCCGCAAACCCACACGTAGACCATAGTTGTATGACCAATAGAAACTATTTCTTTATGCTTATGATTTGGACCATCATCATTTGGACTCAGTTAGACTTCTTGTCAGAAAGGTGAACTTGTTGGGCCATTTAAACTGGGATGAGTTCATATCTTATGACAATTGGGCTAAAAGTTTCTAAAATGCCGTTGGCCCACTCTGTAGAAATTGTTTCTTTACGCTTATGCTTAGGACCATCGTCATTTGGATTCAGTTGGACTTTTTATCATGAGGTATGGGCTTGTTGGGCCATTTAAACTGGGACGAGTCTGTGCTTTATGGCAATTGGGCCAAAAGCTTCTGAAATGGCAATGGGCCATTTTGTATTTAGGCCTTTTATTATTTGAAGTTGTTTAGCCGTGTTATCGCAAAAGTGTAAACTTGTTGGGCCTTTTCAACTGGGACAAGTTTGTACCTTGCAATAGTATGATTGAATGCTTTAAAATGATAATGGGCCGACTTATATATCTCATACATCGCACGCATCTCATGCATCTCATGCATACACGCATCATGTTAACCCTTTGTGTCTTAAAAGCCATCATAGATATCTGTTGGGTTAGGGGTGGTAAGAGGGAAGACTCGTCAAAAAGCCGTTAGTAAAAATGAGCGAATCAGTTAACGGGGGATCGTATGGATCAGCTGAAGACTAATCTCACTAAGATCACCGAACAGTTGCAAGCTTTGACCGCCGTTGTGGCCAATGATGATGAGACATCTGTTGTTAACAATGGCAAGCAAACCGATTTATGAGATAGAAAGAATCTTGGAAGTAGAGTTTGACGACGGGAAACCTTGGTAACATAATATTCAGCGATACTTAGAACACATGGAATTACCAAAAGAAGCAAGCAGAAAAGACAAGATAGCCATTCAGAAGTGGCTTCTCAATATGTGAGTTTGAATGGAGAACTATACAAAGACAAGCAAATGACATTCAGATGAAGTGTTTAAGAAAATGAGAAGTTCGAAAGGCAATGGAAACAGTACTGCCGGTGGAAGAGAGATACAGTCCATGAGGGTATTAGCAGAAGCAAAGTTACAAGAAGGGGCCTCGCAGAGATTTGAACAGTTGGTATTGCTCGATAAGAAGATAATGGAGTTTTACATCATATGCAGTTATACCGAAAGAGATTGGCCTGAGCATTCAACAAGAAGGTGCGCCCTACCAAAATCAGAAGGGTGATCTGGTACTTAAACAGTCACACCATCGACAACATACTCGAGAGGAAAGTTCAGACTTAATTGGGAAGGACCCTACATAGTCCAGAAAGTGATGGGGAATGAGGCAGTGAGACTGTCAGACTTAGAAGGGAACAAGTTCACTGAGCCGATCAACGTGGACAAATTGAAGCAATATTTTTCCTGAGGAAGAGAGGACCGAATAGTCACAAAGGGAATTGGCGGAAAGACCTAACCCAACGGGATAGGAAATTCATCCATGCATGCATGCATACACGTAACACACTTGTATTCTTTTTGTGTTTTGTTTTCTTTGTATTCACAGAAGCAGCAGCAGCTGCAGTACAATGTCATCAGTTTTAGGAATCAATCATGGGGTTGAGGCCTACATCAGTCTCAGAATGAATTAGAATCAGTATCAGTTTTAGGAATGAATAACCAGGTTGAGGTCCGCATCAGTATTAGTTTCGGGGATGAGTCCCAGGGTTGAGGCCCACGTCAGTATCGATTTTCAGAAATGAACCCCAGGGGGCGAAGCCCGCAGTTAAAAGGAAGAATTCCATGGAGTGAGTGAGTGAAAAAAAAAAGAAAAAAGAAGTCTTTGGTGGTAAACATATGTCTGGTGATGACATTGTTTGCTGTAGGGGGAAACCATAGAAACGATGAGTGCGAGATGTGCTCTCATCCGATATTATAAGTGGTTGATCTCGGCTAGACTCACGACCACTTGATTACGGGATTTTAGCAGTAGAAGCCTGAGTAGTCGGCGAGATGACTAGTTGAAGAGATGGCGGATCGGTGAATGACCGTTTTCCTAGATGTTCATCCTGGTTTACTTATGCTACGATATATGATATGGTTGGAACAAAGAAAAAGTCTCTGAAAAGAAAAACAAAATAGACCACCTATAACCGATAAGCGTGAAGCTACCCATGGGCGAGTATTAGGACCACCATGAGGAGAAATGCTACCTTAAGGGTAGGTGTGTGTAGAGAAAGAAAGAAAAAGAAAGAAAAGAGAAAAAGAAAAAAAAAGTTCAAAAATGGAAAGAAAGAAAAGAAAGAGACAAGAGCAAAAAGAAGAAAACTATATCCTGTTCAGTACGAGGAAGTAATCACAGAGTGTGATCAAGACATCTAGATTGGTTAGACCCACTGATCCGATTCTCAGAGACAAAATCATCAAGTTGGCTTACTTAAGGATTAAGCTGCGAAAGAGCCTTGGTACACACACACTAAGAGTCTAGTTCAGATCACGCATGCAGACGATCAGATTTAAGAGTATTAAGTACTTTCAAGGTTCTTTGGTTTCGACACGAAGCATCCGTTGAGGACGAAAATATGTTTAGCTATCAGGACTATCTCGTGAGAGGCAATACAGAATATTGATATGCAATATCACATCAGTATCAGTTTGGGGGCGAGGCCCGCATCAGTATCAGTTTGGGGGCGAGGCCCACATGAGTATCAGTTTGAGGGCGAGGACCACATCAGTATCAGTTTGGGGGCGAGGCCCGCATCAGTATGAGTTTGGGGGTGAGGCCCATATTAGTATCAGTTTGAGGGCGAGGCCCGCATCAGTATCAGTTTGGGGGCGAGTCCCACATTAGTATCAGTTTGAGGGCGAGGCCCACGTCAGTATCAGTTTGGGGCTAGGCCCACGTCAGTATCAGTTTGGGGCGAGGCCCATGTCAGTATCAATTTGGGGGCGAGGCCCACATAAGTATCAGTCCAGGGTTGAGGCCCACATTAGTATCCGTCTAGGGCGAGGCCCACATCAACATTGTCAGTATCAGTTTTGGTGATGAGTCCCGGGGGTGAGGCCCACATCAGTATCCGTCTGGGGCGAGGCCCACATCAGCATTATCAGTATCATTTTTGGGGATGAGTCCCGGGGGCGAGGCCCACATCAGTATCAGTATCAGTTTTGGGGATGAGTCCAGGGGGCGAGGCCCACATCAGCATCAGTATCAGTTTTGGGATGCGTCCTTGGGTCGAGGCCCCCGTTGTCGGTTGTAGTTTCGGGATGTGTCCCAGGGTCGAGGCCCCCTACATCATCAGTTTTGGGATGCGTCATAGGGTCGTGACCCACATTGTCAGCGGTATTGGGATGCGTCCCATGGTCGAGGCCCCCGTTGTCTGTTACAGTTATTGGGATGCGTCACCGGGTCGATGGCCCCATACATCATCAGTTTTGGGATGCGTCCCAGGGTCGTGACCCACATTGTCAGCGGTATTGGGATGCGTCCCAGGGTTGAGGCCTCTGTTGTCGGTTGTAGTTCCGGGATGCGTCCTAGGGTCGAGGCCCTCTACATCATCAGTTTTGGGATGCGTCCTAGGGTCGTGACCCATATTTTCAGCGGTATTGGGATGCGTCCCAAGGTCGAGGACCCACTGTATCAGCAGTTGTAGTTCCGGGATGCGTCCCAGGGTCGAGCACCCACTACATCGTCTGTTGCAGTTAATGGGATGCGTAACAGGATCGAAGCTCGCTCCATCATAAACTCAGTTCGGAGTAGCAGGCAAGTCAGGTGGCAGCTGGCGAGCTAGGTAAGTAAAAATGCATTGCATAACTTTGATAGGATTGTCATTGTCACACACTACACAAGTCCCATTAAAGTGGGGGCGACTGTAGGCACTGTATTTTTACATATAAGTCCCGATGATGAGTCTCACATGGAGACACTACCTCTTTAAATTGTGGAAGTCGCGGGAAACGGACGTCGGAAGGGAAAAGTCAGAAATTGACACCTTGGTGGATTTAATTCGCTTGTTTAGCTTCAGGTTTGCTTGTTGGACCTCTGTTTTAAAACACATCCATAGCCCAAAACCAAAGCCACACGCCCACCTAGCCCAAAACCAAAGCCACATGCCCACCTAGCCCAAGCCCATCAAATCACATCCAATAATAATTAAAATATTTAAAACACATGTCAAAAATTAAATTAAATCAAATTAAATTAAATGAAATCAATAAAATCAAGATAAATCACATACCTAAATAAAAAAAATCAAAAAAAATCAAATATATCATCTTCCTAATCAAGCCAAATCATATCCATAATTAAATAGGTATCATTTCCTTATGATACACAAATTAAATATTCCCCCATAATTACACAAATCCTTTCCCTTTTCACACAAGGTAAACCCCAACCCTTTGCCTATAAAAAGAAGCCTAAACAAACACATTCAACCCTAGTATTCACTTCTCCCATGCACATACAATTCACGGCAATCATCTCTCTCTCTCGCATCACTGCCCACTGACCGTAAATAAATAAACCACACCCTCTCATCCTTCACGGCTACATGAGCAATGAAAACCCTTTGAAACAGCCACCTCACGCCTCATAACCCCTCAACCTCACTGACCACCGAGCAAACAAATAAAAACCCTCACGTAGACCATGAAAAGACACACACAAGTCCCATCAGCAGCCCCTCAAAATCAACACACAAACCGACCTTCAAAAGAATCCACAAATTTCCTCAAACTCATGCCACAAACAGCCTCCCCATCTGCCATTATTCACGCCACAAATAGACTCCACAAATTGCCTCAAACTCACGCCACAAACAGCCTCCACAAACTGCCTCAAATTCATGCAAATAACAACCCCACAACAGCCCATATTTCACGCCACAAACAGCCCCACAGTAGCCAATATTCCCCTTCAAAACAGTTCCCAAACTGCACCTAAACTGCACCTCTAAACACGCACCTATCAGCCCAGAAACAGCCCATATAACTTCACAAACAGCAGCCCCAATACTCCTTAAAAAAATGCCAAAACAGTCCCTTGATACAGTGAAAATAGTGACAAAAAAATACAGCAAAATGGAGTAAAAACAGCAGCCCAAACAGTGAAACAGTGAAAGGAAATGTTGAACCAGTGAACCGGAGGAATTGAGGAGCATCAACCCTTCCGACAACAGCATACGGCACTTCCGAGAGATGATTTAAGAGGTTAGACCTGAGGGCACCTTCTTTATTTATTATCCTTTATTTTCATTTATTTTAGTACTTTATTTCGGATGAGTATTAATTGTGGATTGGTGCATGATGTGATTTTCGGATGAACGGAATATGTGTTCTCTCTTGTGGTATATCGGATGGAAACCCAGATGTAAATTTAGTAGCCGAATCCGAATGGACGGTATTGCGGTTTGCATTCGGGATACAATGCCACGTACCACTTGAGAGATTCACATGTTTTGTTTCATCCAACCTTGTGTTTTAAGCATGATTTAGTCGTTAGTATGTTATTTATTTTTAAGCATGATTTAGTCGTTAGTATGTTATTACTTTCTTCATGTTACTTATTTATGCATGGTAATGTAATGCGCATGGGAAAATCAAGTCGGATTAAAGGTCCTCCGTTTTGAGTGATGAAAAGCCAAATGGTTACCTTTGCCATGACGTTTTGCCGCGCCGGACTAAGTATGTTTGATTGAATGTGAGATATGTTTAATCAGATATATGGAGTTCCACATTATTGTCTCATTCAATTGTATGCATTGTAATATAATGCGCATGGGCTAACTAGGGTGGATTAAAGGTCCTCTATTTGAGGGAAATGTCTGAAGGCTACCTTTACCACGATGTTTTGCCGCGCCTTTTATTATGTCATTTACCCTTTGCATATCAGTGCTCTATTTACGCATGCATTGCATTCTAGTGCACATGGGCTAACTAGGGTTGATTAAAGTTCCTCTATTCGAGGGAAATGCCTAAAGGCTACCTTTACCACGATGTTTTGCCGCGCCGGACGAAGTATGTTTGATTGGATGTGATATATGTTTAATCGGATATACGAGGTCCCATATCATTGTCTTATTTATTTATATGCATTGTAATGTAATGCACATGGGCTTATTATGTTGGTCTAAAGGTTCTCTACTTGAGGGAAGAAAAGCCTAAAAGGCTACCTTTACCATGACATTTCACCGCGCCTTTTAATATTTCGTTATTTGCTTTCTGTATGCCGTCTCCGAGTTAAATCATGCATCATAGTGTAATGCGCATGGGCAAATCAAGTTGGATTAAAGGTCCTCCACTTTAAGGGATGAAAAGCCTAAAGGCTACCTTTGCCACGACGTTTTACCGCACCGGATGAAGTACACTCGATTGAATGTGAAATATGTTCAATCGGGCATACGAGGTCCTACATCATGTATTTGTTTATCCATACATGTGTTCGTGCCATCTTAGATTCCATTTTGGCAATCTCGTTCGAACGCATTTCCAAACGCTACGCGAACGTATGCATCCTGCCTCATTCCATTCGAACGTGTTTACGAACGCTACTTGAACGTATGCATTCTATCTTATTTCCGTTCGACCACGTCTCAGAAAGGTACTCGAACGTGCATGCATTTTATTGTATCATGCATCAGGTCTCATCCCGTTTGAACGCGTTATCAAACGCTATACGAACACATACATTTTGTTTATCGTTCGAACGCGTTATCAAACGCTCCTCGAACGCTTGCATTCTATTTACCGTTCGAATACGTTTACGAATGCTACACGAACGCGCACATACTGGACAGATTCCTTCATCATGTTTCGTGTATGTTTGTTTCCTAAGTCATTCCATTCCCAATCATATGCTTAGTTAGCTCTCTTTAATATTTATGCCTTTACCGTTATTGTTTATTTATATTTTCCGCATTTATTTATTCGATATGCTCATGAGATTGTGTGCTCGTTTTATTATTAATGCCTTTATAGTTGTTATTAGTTAACATTATTGCACTTTATTGCTAATACGTTCATGAATTATTTATTTGCCTTCAATTCTTTCATTTAAGATTATGGGTGTGCAAACTTGCATGTTGCTTAAATTATCTGGTACGTGTTGCATGAGATTTGGTTGTATTATTGCACAAATTATTTCATTACAAGTGGCATAAATAATGGACCATTCCGAACCCAACGGTTTGAGGTGTTCCCTTGCGAGGGGTGAGTGCGGCCTTAAATCATTTTCCCGGTTCACACCGGGTGGCGACTCTATTTTTAGTTCTCCGGTTTAGTCCCCCGCGGGCTACTTCGTACTCCCAACCAAGCCGCGAGCCTGGAACAACATCACCGATTTTTGTGTCCTACAGTGTCCTTGGTGGTGTCTCAGCTATGTTACCCTAGAGTCTGCCTATGCAGAAGAAAACCATGGGTCTTGACTGGTAATTTGGATTCGAACCCTGCATCAAAAAGACAAGATGATGATCCATGCATGCTTGTTTTGAGTTTTCTCCTTCAGCTACGAGTGGTGCATTTTTGAACATTTTGAGTTTTAATTCAATAAAACATTAGCATCTTTTTTTTAGTACACATATGAATACACTCATTGTTTATTGTGAAGGGTACCTCTATCATTAGTTAGCCCTTTCGAGTTTTCCATTTAAACTATATTTTTTGCCACATATCCGTAACTTTTTGCCTAAATAATTTTATGCTTAGCGAGATGCTCTTACTTTTTCTTAGGCCGTCTGTTTTGGATTTGATTTTCGATTTCCTCCTTTTTATTCTAACGAGCTTTTCTCCTTTTTTTAATTCAAAGTATTCTTTAGCCTGTCCAGATTGACGGGTTATGTGAACTCGTTTCCTTCCAAATCAGACAATCGCACTGCCCCGTTCTTCAGATCCTTTTAACCAAATAGGGCATTCCCAATTGGGCCTGAACTTTCCCCTTGGATCCATTGCCAATGGTCTTGACTAATTCAGCACTAGATCCGTTTTTTGAATCTCGTTGGATTTGACCTTTTTATTGAAAGCTCGAGCTACTTTCTACTGGTACAAAACTGGGTGTGATATAGCGCCTCATCCTCTTCTCATCCAAAAAAGCCAACTGTTCGAACTCGAGCCATTCTTGTTCAAATAAGTTTGCCTCCATCACAACCCGCATTGATTGCACCTTAATCTCTACTGGCTAGGAGAGAGTAGTACCGCTTCATTCCATACACCAAAAATACGGTGTGTGCTTCTATTGTGGTTTCGATAGAAGTTCTATATCCCTATAACGCAAATGGTATCTTGTTTGTCCCAATCTTTATAAGTTTTTTGTCATCTTAGCCATAATCCTCTTTAGAGTCTTGTTGGCGGCTTTTAATGCCCCATACACTTGTGGCCTATATAGCGAAGACTTGTAGTGCCTAATCCCATACTTCTATAACATGGCCTTAGTTCTCCTTGAAATTGTGCTACGTTATCCGTTACCACATGGTTCGGCATCCCATATAAACAGATGATGTTTCAAGATAAACTTAGCCATCTGTTTGGCTTTGATATTGTGGAAGGACTCGGCCTCTACCATTTAGAGAAGTAGTCTATGACTACTACTATGAACCAGTGTCTATTAGATGCTTGCGGTTTGATTCCACTGATCATGTCGATATACCCATGCTGAGATGGCCAAGGCTGATGATAACCAGTGTAATTTTGTTGGTAGTAAGTGGTTTAGATTTCCATGGGCCTGATAGTCATTAAAGCGTTTCACCAATTCTGCACAATCTGTCTCCATAGTCAGTAGTAAATCTTTGTCTCATGATTTTTCTTGATAAATTATGCCCACTCATTTATGGCCCTCACACTCGTGTTGGAAACCGCTCTCTCTCGTGGAGGAAGTGTGTTAGGCCCCAGGATCGACTTTGACAATTTTTATTTCCCTTTGTCTTTAATTCTAAATTTGTTAACCCAAAAATTCAGATCCAGAACAACCATTTCGCATTGTTCACGTCCAAATTGAACGAAATAATGTTGTGACCATTCAGCTCCCCGAACATGCACCAGTATGGACACGTTGATGTTGCATTATATCATACACCACCTGAAATTGAATTTGTCCATAGTTGCCGTGAGCTGATTATAATCATATGCACGTTGTCAAACTTCTGCCCTTGAACTTGATAATACATGCACGTTGATGGTCTTGTTCGTGCCTTTGATCTTAATGATACATACATGCATGTTTGTATACTATTTTACTTGTGCCAATTGCATCAAGCCTTGCATGTTTTGTCCTTTGTTGATTTTGCTGCTTGCGTTGCTGTGAGATCAACTCGATGCCGTGAATGATATATGTGATGGATCGGGGTCTACTACTTGATCTTCCGTACTATTCTTATCACTAAGAAATCGAAGAATGGGTTCTTCTGAACTCACAATATTTTTCTCTTAACACTCTAGAGATTTAAGGTCACACTATTTCATTTTACTTTCACTCTTAGAAAGAAGAAGAAGAGTGAGTCGATGTCTTCATTTATCAAATAATAGGGCTTAGGTTAAAATGAGACAACTTTTCTCTTTTATATTATAGGATTTAGGTTAAGAAAATTGTAATCAAATTACAATATTAACTCCTTAGAAACCCTTGGAATTTTGGCCATTACAACAATTTTGTAACATAACATTTGAATTTAATGTGTTAATTGAAATCATATTTCAATGCACATTAAATTCAAACTTCCACCATTCATTTTTTATGTAACTTCAAATTTTGAATAATGTGATATTGAAATCAAATTTGAATGCAAATTAAATTCAAAATTTGTATTAAATCATTTCAAATTTAAATTTTTAAATTTGAGAAATGATTATCACATAATCATATATTTTGGAAGACTTTATATTAAACTTATTAATATAGTTTTCCATGTGTGACTATAATTATTAATCATATTAATAATTTTGGCATAATTAATTAGTATGCATGTGAGTTCATAATTGGACTATCTAATTATTATATGGTTTCCTCTAATATATCGAGCTAGCACGGGACCAAATGGATTTACAGTAATGAGCTCCAATAATCCCGAAATATTAATTAAAACTCTTTGATTAAATATTCTGAATTATTATCTTTAGGTAATTCTACTAAAAAAAACCAAAGCTCCACTCTCGTTACTGCAAGTATATTTTATACCAAAACTCGACGGCATCCATCGATATAATCACTGCATATAGATTGACCCTCCACGAGTATCTCATAATTAGAGTCAGATCATAATGTTTGTTATACCCCTCTAATTATTTTTTCCATAAGTACCATAAATTCTCTAATGAATGATTTAGTAGTGGTTTGAGGTCTAGGGGTTTCAACAAGCCCTGTCTCTTCAATTTTTTTACTTGAAAAAGGCCTGACGAGGTTGGAAAACTTGTGATTAAGGATAGCAACGACTTCAACAAGGGTGGGCTTGGCTCCTGAATGCTCACCATTGGTTCTTTTGTTTTGGCTATAGAATTTCCTAAGCTGCACTTTTTTACATGACTGCCTCCTTTAGTGTCTCTGAAGTCTGATATCATGAAGGTCATTCTTCTCAACTTCTTGTAATTAGATGGCTTAGTCCCCTTGATTATCAACTTAATCTGATCCTTCTCGAAGGGTCGTGTCTTCATCTTCAGAAGTTGGCTTATCCAAGGATCCACATACTTTTTGAAGCTCTCATCTGACTTTTGTTTGGTATTCTCCATGTCACGAAGTGATATATCCATCTTCATGTCCATGACGTATTGGTTTAGGAAGACTTCCGCTAAGGCTTTCCAATCATCCTTTATTTTCTTTTCGAGGTTGTGGTACCATAACACTGGTGTTCCATCTAATTACATTCCCAAACATCTTCTACACTTGGAATTAATATAATCTGATCAAACTCATCAAAGAGACATATTATCGTAGGTGAACTTTTGGGTCTCCACTCCTGTTGAATTTTTCCATTTCAGACATCCTGAATTAGATGGGTAGTTGTTCCTTAAAATCCATAGCATTGTAAACTAGTAGATCATCATGTTTACCCTTCAACTTTGTAATTCAGCCTCGGCGTAGGACTTGGCCAATTTTATGTTAAGGATATGCCCTATACCCAACTTGTGGATGGGCTATATGTACATGTATTTGTAATATTTTCATTAATTAATAAAACGACAAGCTTTATTATACGTGTCTTACCTAACTTATATGAATTATCAACACTATAAAGCCATTGGAGTAATAAGACGATGGCTCCCACGCCTTATGAGAATCATTACTCTTAAATTTTCTTGAAAGATCGCTTCCCCCTGAACCCGCAGAAGATGCTGACCAAAATACATTCAATGCTTGGAAGAATCACGTCGATGATGATGAGCAAGCAGTTTGTATAATTCTTGGCTCTATGTCGGACGAACTTCATAAAGCTCACAAAGATATGGATGCTCAAACCATCATCTTTCACTTGAAGGAGTTGTATGCAACTTCCGTTCATACCGTGAGATTCCAAGTGTCATGTGCCTTATTCCAAACAAGGTATAAGGAAGGATCTGTTAGTGGACATGTGCTTAAGATGATTGGCCACATTGAAAAATTGGCCAACCTCGGGTTCATCATGGATCATGAGATATGTCAGGATCTAATTCTTCAGCCCTTACCAAAAGAATTCTATAACTTTATTATGCAGTTTCATCTGTCTGATAAAGAAGCTACTTTAGCTGAATTGTACAATCTGATAAAGCAAGCAGATAAGGACTTGAAATCGGAGCTTAAAACCTCCGTCATGCTTACGGGTACGGACCTGAAGCCACGAGGTCCAAAGAAAAATAAGGCCAAGGCCAAGGCTCCAGATCACCTAAAGCCCAATTGACCCATAACATCACTATTTGTACAAAACATGGCGTTATTGTACAAATTAACTATGTGAAAAAGGAAATTGCTATTTTATCATTTGTAATTAGATTACCTAGATATATAAATGGTAAAAGTCCATATGATTAGTATCGGATTAATAAGATATGAGACAATATTAATCCACTAAGGTTTAATCATTAAATATCCCTAGTCGTAGTATTATCAAGACTAGACATCGATAATGTGGAATAGACTAGTATTGCACTTGTGCGCATTATGGAGGCATAATGGCATAGTTCTTATATATTTGGGTATTGGATACTCATGCAAGTGTAATAGGAGGTTCTGTTTACCGATGGTACGGAAACAGCTTCACTCTGGATAGACCCATCGGAATCCCATTGGTAGTATGACTATGTGTCTATGGGAATCCGAATCAGGGTAGGTGTATTTGGTCTTAACTTGGGACTTGCATCGCTAATACTTGCGACAATCAGTATACTTTGGTTTTGGTCCTCTGGGGCTTTAACAGGTTCTGTGTACGCCTCTTCTGGTTATAGTGAGAATCGTAGTGTATTGGATGTGATGTCAAGATGGAAGTATCACTTTAGTCATATGGAGATGATGATCACGCAGGATACGAAACTAGTACTCTTTAGTACTGCAGTCATCGGGATAATAGGACTATGTCCTGATTATCCGATTATAGAGACTAGTTACCAGCGATCTGATATATGCTTCGTACGGGGCAGACACAATTCCAGCCCTAGGCCTAGCATGTTATATCTATACTTGATCGTAATACGCAATACTACGTATACTACGCCTGACAAAGATTATGTATATTCCATGTTGAATATATTTCTGGAGAATTGGGTAGGCACGGTGCTTTGCTAGAAGCCAACCATGTCTTGTAAATCGGTAAGAATGTGGTACCGGGTACGCACATATTCGGATTGTCCGATAACCGTATTTACTGCCAACATATCCAGGGATCTCTTGGCTCGTTTCCCGAATATTCACCGTTGAGATTTGACTCGAACAGAAAATTAATCTAGGATTAATTATGAAAGAAAAAATTAATCTGGGATTAATTACGGAAATAAATTAATCTGGGATTAATTAAAAGAGAAAGAATTAATCTGGGATTAATTGCGACGAGAATTTATCTGGGATTAAATTCCTCGAGAAGAGAGAACACGATTAATTTTGGAATTAATCGGCAAAATAAATTTAATAGTTAAATTGGATTTTTCTATTTAATTTATTTAATTGGGCTAAAATAATATATCGGATATATTAATTGAAATTAGATTTCAACGCGGAATTAAAATTGGATTTTAATTCAAGCGAACGAGTTAATTTAGAATTAATTCGTTAGCGACTTTCGTAATAATTTTACTAGGAATTATTGTTTAATTAAATTAGATTTAATTAAGTTGCGACAGAAAATTCGTTTAATCGGATTAAATGAAATTGAGCCCGAAGTGTGTTGAGGAAACCACTTGAATTTTGAATTTAAAGTGGGTCCCACCAACTTACATCACTTGTCACTTTTTGTTGATGGAAGTGGTTGAGTGTAATTATTGAATCTTACACAACACACTTTTGACTTTAGCTTTTTTGAAAAAGTATATACAACTTTTTGGATTTGTTTTTGGCAATTGATTTTAGAAATAAAAAAAAAATGCAAAAACATTATTCCCTCTTCTCTCTCAAAACCGTGAACCTTGCACCTTGGAGGGGAAAAATTTTCTTTCAATTTTTGTTCAAGCTAGCACTTAAAGGAGTGAATCAAAGTGATAGGGAAACTCACCCGAAAGTATGGAACTCGATTTCAAGCTCTGAAGCTTTCAACACATCCAACAAAGAAGGAATTTTTGAAATCTCCTGAACCAATCAATGTGAGTATTCCGCAACTCTCTTGATAATTAACACACGAATCACACTTAGACGATCTTGGCATGTTATAGGAACACTTACATTGGTATCAGAGCGATCTAAGTTTGATTTAGAATTATAGGGTTCTAAACTTTAATTTGGGAATTTTATGTTTGGGGCTTGATTTTCTTAAATTGATGGTTTGGTTCAGTTTATATGATGTTGAATTGGATTTATGCATTGTTGGATTTGTGAAATATTGATTAGATCAAAAATCCCCAAATCCTAAGCTTGGCCGAATGCACCCTAGGTTGGATTCATGGTGATTTTTTGAAAATTTAAAAGGCACTATTGAAAGTGTAATTATTTAATTTGGAATTAAATATTAATTAGTATTGAATATAATTTAAATTGGATTTAAAATTATAGTTCGATATAATTCAAGAATACGTACTTTGAGTATTTATTCTTAAACGAGTTTGACTCACGCAAATCAAATCGTTGTTTGAACATTGGATGGTCATTAATCAAAGATTAATTAATTGGATTAGATTGATTGATAACATGCTTTGTGAGAATATTTGGATGTATGTATGAATAATGTATATCGGATGGATATTAGAAGAGTGAGGGCAATTTTGGAAATTGTTATAATAAATTTAGAATTTCTTAAATTGGACTAAGCGTGTCCAGCCTATTACCTCTTTTCTCATTGTATTTCTCTTCTCACATATTCCCCTCAATGTAAATGAGGTTTCTTTTGAAGTATTATGTAATTGTGTAGAAGTATGAATTGTGCTAGCGGGAGAGAGGAAATAGAGAGATTTGTTCTAGGAACAAGTTTGTTGTATATCAATCCGCATATCATTATTAAATTTTATCGCGCCTTATTATGCTTTTAGAATGCATGCTTAAGGGTGTATGATGAGACCTAATTAAATATAATAAATTGGTAGGCACGGTGCTTTGCTAGAAGCCAATCATGTCTCGTAAATTGGTAAAAACGTAGTACGAGGTACGTACGTGTTCGGATAGTCTGACGACCGAATTTACTGCCAAAATATCCAGGGATCTCTTGGGTCGCTTCCTGAAGATTCACCGATGACGTATCATTCGAGCATAATTAATCTGGGATTAATTACGGAGAGATTTATCTAGGATAAAATACTATTTGAAGAGAGAGAATGATTAATTTGGAATTAATCGATAAAATAATATATTCGATATATTAAACGAAATTAGATTTCGACGCGAAATTAAAATTGGATTTTAATTCGGGCAAACGAATTAATTTAGAATTAATTGTGAGCGACGTGAATAGTAATTTTGCTAGGCATAATTATTTAATTAAATTTGATTTAATTACGTCGCAACGGAAAGTTCATTAATTTGGAATTAGCGAACCGAGCCCGGGATGTGTTGCGGGCCCACTCGGATTTTGAATCAAGTGGGGCCCACATGTCACATCACTTGTCACTTTAGTTACTTTTGGTGATGAGTTTTGGTGAGAATTATGATAGCTTGTAATTCACTCAAGTTGATGGCATGAATGACTAATACCAAATATTTGGAATATCATTTTTTAATTTATTTTTGAAATCAAAAGATAAGTCAACACACTCAACTCTCACTCTCTCATTCACGCCCATTTTTGGAAAAACAAACCCTCTCCATTTTTTCTCTTTGGCCGAACAAGGAGGAAGAACAAGAAGGAAATTTGTTGCAAATTTCCTTAGTTGCTAGCACATCAAGGAATCATCCAAGGTGATAGGGAAACCATCCCAAAAGCTTGGAATCAAAGGACAAAGCTTGGAGCTTGGCCGAAAACTTGGAGCAAAATTTTTTTGTGTTTGACGCATCCTAAATCCGTTCAATGTAAGTATGATTCCGCCATACTTTACTTTTGTATTCACAATTTTTCATTGCTTATATTGATCTTGGATTGTCTTAGATACCAACAATGGTACCAGAGACTTGAATAAGCATGAAGTTAATTTAGGGTTTATATACTAAAATTTGGGTAAATTTGATTTGAGCATGATTTAACCAAATTGTTTGTTTGAGCATGCTTGTATATGGATAACTTGGAGTTATATATGATCAATTTGATGAAAATTGAATTGGATTAATTTTGCCCAAATTTCTTTGGCTTGGCCGAATATGTGATGTGCCCTAAGTCATGGTATTTTTGTTCTTTTGATCATTGGATGAGTTTAAAGACTTGGGATAAATTGATTAATGATTTAATTGGATCAAAATCGAAATCGGTTTAAAAATCCCTCAAATGTCGTGACCTTGAGAAGCATGAAATGAGATGATTTTTTGTTTCAATAATGTTGGACATGTGTTGAACAAATTATAGCATGATTAATTAATTAAATTGATTTTTTTGGAAATGTTAATTTAGATGATTAATTAATGCAATACACTTTAATTAATTAAATTATGAAATTTGGAATTTTAGAATTTGATTAATTGGGCTTAATTTAGAAATTAGGCTTATAATGTTGTGTTTGGGCCTAATGGGCTTGGTTGGGCCAAGTTTGTTTAGGTCAATTGGATTGGATCCAAATTGGGCCTAAATCATTCCATTAAGTCCAAATATGACAAATGGGCCTTTTATGTTTAATTGGGCCTAATGGGCCTAAATTGGTTTCTTGGAAAATAGGGTGATTCCTTAATTGGGCTTTGGTATTTGGGTTTGACCCATATTGACCAAAGTCCATGCCTTAAGAAATTAATTGAAAGCCCATTGGACTTTAATTAAACGACATTGGATGTTTATTAGGCTTTGAGACCCATTTAGATTATATTTGGAATCTAAGTCTTAAAGACGCATTTAAAAGTGTAGTTATTTAATTTGAAATTAAATATAGAATTAGTATTGAATACGAATTAAATTATATTTAAATTATAGTTCGATATAATTCAAGAATTCGTACTTTGAGTACTTATTCTTAAACGAGTTGGACTCGCGCAAAATCAAATCGTTGTTTGAACATTGGATGATCACTTTATTCAAGATTAATTAATTGGATTAGATTGATTGAATAACATGCTTTGTGTGAATACATGGATGTGTTGAATGAATAATGTATATCGGATGGATATTAGAAGGGAAAGGGCAATTTTGGAAATTGTTGTAAATTTAGAATTTATTAAATTGGATCTGCGTGTCCAGCCTTATCTCTCTCGATTCTTTGTAATTATCTTCTCACCTAATTCCCTCAATGTTAATGAGGTTTCTTTCATTGTATTATGTAATTGGGTAGAAGTTAGAATAGTGCTAGCAGGGGAGAGGAAAGTGAGTGATTTGTTCTAGGAACAATCTGTGAGATATGGACATGAAAGAAACCGGGTTTCTCATTCCTAAAGATTTGGGGTTGCTGGGCATACGTCAAACATTTGGAAGGTACCAAACTTGAACCTAAATTGGATAAATGCCTATTTGTAGGATATCCTAGGGAAACCAAAGGATATTACTTCTATCACCCACAAGAGAACAAAGTTTTTGTTGCTCAACATGCGGTTTTCCTTGAGAAGGAATTCCTAAATGCAGTGATAAGTGGGAGGAAGGTAGAACTCGATGAAAATCGGAGTGATACTGTTCCTGGCACAGAATCTTTAACGGAACATGAACAGTCCATCAGGGATGAGACTGTACCACAATCTTCGAATACACAAGGACCGCGTAGGTCGGAGAGAGTCAGAAAACAACCTGAGAGGTATGGGTTTCTGATCTCACCTCATGTGGATATTAATCTTATTGAGGAAGACGAGCCGGCTACGTATGAGGAAGCAATACAAGGTATCGACTCCGGTTTACGGTAAGATGCCATGAATTCCGAAATGGATTCCATGTACACCAACCAAGTTTGGACACTGGTTGATGCACCAAAAGGAAGACTGACATGGATGGCAACGTACAAACGTATAAAGCTAGGCTTGTAGCGAAAGGGTATCGTAAACGATATGGTGTCGATTACGACGAAACGTTTTCACCCGTTGCCATGATTAAATCCATTCAGATAATGCTTGTTATTGCTGCATATTTCGATTACGAGATATGACAGATGGACTTCAAAATCGCTTTCCTTAACGGAAACCTTTTGGAGGATGTTTATATGCAACAACCTGACGGTTTTGTCTTACCAAGACTTGCAAACAAGGTTTGTAAGTTAAATCGATCCATTTATGGATTGAAGCAATCATCGCGTTCTTGGAACCAACGTTTTGATGAGATCATAAAAGAATATGATTTCGTTCAAAACGAGGATGACCTTGTGTATATAAGAAGATTAGTGGGAGCGCACTGACATTCATTGTCCTTTATGTTGATGATGTATTGCTTATTGGCAATGAAATTCCCAAGTTAACATTGGTGAAAGCTTGGCTTTCATTAAAATTCTCCATGAAGGATCTGGGAGAAGCAGCCTTTATTCTAGGAATAAAGATCTACCGGGATAGATCTAGAAAGCTGCTTGGACTCTCCCAGAGCACGTACATTGACAAAGTGTTGAAGAGATTCAACATGGATCAGTCCAAGAGGGGACTGTTGCTAGTGTCACATGGCGTCACTCTATCTAAGGACATGTGTCATAAAACTCAAGATGAGAGAGACAACATGAGTCGAATACCGTTCGCCTCGGCAGTCGGATCGATCATGTAGGCCATGATATGTACGCGACCTGATGTCTCGTATACTTTGAGCATGTGTAGTCGCTTTCAGGCCGATCCAACTGATGGTCACTGGATGGCGGTTAAGAATATCCTAAAGTATCTCAGACGAACTAAGGATGCTTTCTTAATCTATGGAGGTGGAGAACTTGAGGTAACTGGGTATACAGATGCAAGTTTCCAAACCGATAAAGACGACTGTAAGTGGCAATCCGGGTACATATTTTGTTTGATTAACGGAGCTGTAAGCTGGAAATCTTCCAAGCAAGAGACTGTTGCCGATTCAACAACAGAAGCGGAGTATATTGCTGCAGCTAAAGTAGCAAAATGGGCAGTTTGGATCCGTAAATTCCTAATTGGATTAGGAGTAGTTCCGTTAGTAGCTGAGCATGTTCCATTGTATTGTGACAATAACGGGGCTATAGCACAGGCTAAAGAACCGTGGTCTCATCAACGATCCAAGCATGTTCTTCGACGTTTCTATCTGATTTGTGAGATCATACATTGTGGTGATGTCAAGATCGAGAAGGTCGCATCAGAGGACAACATTGCATATCCACTGACGAAAGCTATTCCTCAGTAAAAGTTTGAGCGACATGTACATAGTTCAGGTATTAGATGCTTGAGTGACTGGCTATAGGCCAAGTGGGAGATTGTTAGACAATTATGACACATAGCGTCACTATTTGTAAAAGACATTGTGGTTTTTGTAAAAATTAATTATGTAGCAATGGAAATTGCATTTTATCATTTTGTAATTTGATTACTTAAATATATAAATGATAAAAGTCCCTATGATTAGTTTCGGATTATAAGATATGAGACAGTATCAATCCATAAAGGTTTAATCATTAAATATCCCTAGTCGTAGTATTATCGAGACTGGACATCGATAATGCGGAATAGACTAGTATTGCACTTGTGCCTGTTATGGAAGCGTAACGGCATAGTTCTCATATATTTAAGTATTGGATACTTATGTAAGTGTGATAGGAGGTTGTTTTTACCGATGGTATGGAAACAGCTCCGCTCTAGATAGACCCCGCGGAATCCCATTAGTAGTATGACTATGTGTCTATGGGAATCCGCTTCAGGGTATGTGTATTTGGTCTTAACCTGGGACTTGCATAGCTAGTACTTGCGACAATCAATACGCTTTGGTTTTGGTCGTCCAGGACTTTAACAGGTTCTGTGTACGCCTCTTCTAGGTTTATTGAGAATCGTAGTGTATTGGGTATGATGTCAAGATGGAAGTATCACTTCAGTCATATGGAGATGATAATCACGCAAGGATACAGAACTTCAGTCAGATGGAAGTATCAAATTTTATTTAATTATGTCGCAACAGAAAGTTCGTTAATTCGGAATTAGTAAACCCGAGCCCGGGATGTGTTGCGGGCCCACACGGATTTTGAATCAAGTGGGGCCCACATGTCACATCACTTGTCACTTTAGTTACTTTTGGTGATGGATTTTGGTCAGAATTATGATAGCTTGTAATTCACTCAAGTTGATGCATGAATGACTAATACCAAATATTTGGTATATCATTTTTTAATTTGATTTTTTAAATCAAAAGATAAGTCAACACACTCAACTCTCACTCTCTCATTCACGCCCATTTTTGGAAAAACAAACCTTCTCCATTTTTTCTCTTTGGCCGAACAAGGAGGAAGAACAAGAAGGAAATTTTTTGCAAATTTCCTTAGTTGCTAGCACATCAAGGAATCATCCACGGTGATAGGGAAACCATCCCAAAAGCTTGGAATCAAAGGACAAAGCTTGGAGCTTGGATCTTGGAGCTTGGCCGAAAACTTGGAGCAAATTTGTTTTGTGTTTGACGCATCCTAAATCCGTTCAATGCAAGTATGATTCCGCCATACTTTACTTTTGTATTCACAATTTTTCATTGCTTATATTGATCTTGGATTGTCTTAGAGACCAACATATTTTGCCATTGGTGCTAGCCTAGGCAAATACCTCAAAACTTTTAACTCGAGGTTCCTCTAGTCAATTAGACTTAAGGATCCTCAAAATCAGTGGCTTACTCTTAAACTTTAGAGTTGCTCATTTATATAAACCCAAGTTATGAAAGGTTTGGTGCAAAAATTTGTGAAGAATTCTTTGGGTTTATATAGTGCTCCAAAGACAACAAAATTAATTAAGAATCTGATGTGGGATAAAAGCCAATTTAATCTTAGCCATTGGATCTTAATTTAGTGGTTTAATGAGATTATAAAACCCTAATAAGCGTTTGGGCCGAATTGGAATTCAAAACAAATAATAAAAAAATATTACTATTCACACATTACTATTCACGTGAATAGTATTTTTTTTATCAATTTATTCTAATTCCCAAAGTGCCCCTATCATCATTCACCAATCCCTAAGCCACTATGGAACCTCATAAATGATATGTTCAATAATTAAACACATTGAACCATTTATGAACAATTCCTATAGCAATCATATATGCTGTTAAATATGTAATGTGCACTGTTAACCATTGATTTCGACTTTGTTGTGTGTGACCTTTTGGGTTCCCCTCAAGTTGGACATGAAAGGAATCGTGATGATTTAATCGAACATAAATTATCCTCCGATCAGATGGACGTTCAATTTCAATGACCAAGGTTGACATCTAGCAACATGCCAAGGCCCCCAAATGAGAATGAAAGATATATATACCCATTCTGTATGCGATTTACATATGATACGGTCCCTCGCCTCACTGTATCCCCACCTATTGACCTAGGGTACGGAAAGTGTCTTCCCATATGGTCAAAGGTATGATGTTGATAGTGTCATGAATCGTGGTTACCTAAGAATCTCACATGATTCTTCCGATGTGGCCACAGTCTCAAGCACTGATCACACATATCAACCCGCGAACTGGAATACTACTCTTATAAGAAAATATTATCCGAGAGAGTGGCGATTCTCTGTTGTATGTTTACAAACTTCATGTGTTTCAACAAATGACCCAATCATACCCTTATGACCGGATCTTTTGAACCGGGGAAAGAGAATGTCAAAGTTATTTGATCTACACATAAGATTGTAAAGACCTCAAGTCTAAGGACTAGTCATATAATCGATACAAGAAAGTTCTCACAAACACATGGGATAAACACTCCATATGAAAACTTTCGGCGGTCAGTTCGATGGACATGAGCAACTCACGCATCCATGTGATACACCAAGCGGACGGATCTCCGCTATTAGCCCACCAGATCGGCTACCCCACTTAAGGGCGGATCATATCATCATGCTAGTCTCTCCGCTTTGTGAACGCCCAGATTATATACAAAACTATGACTATGAATATTTAAGAGTAATGATTCTCATAAGGCGTGGAAGCCATCGTCTTATTACTCCAAGGGCTTTATTACAGTGTTGATGATTTATATAAGTTATGTAAGACACGTATAATAAAGATTGCCATTTTATTAATTAATGAAAATATTACAAATACATGTACATATAGCCCATCCACAAGTTGGGTATAGGGCATATCCCTAACAATCTCCCACTTGCACTATAGCCAACTAGTATGAATCTGGACACCATACTCTCGGGTGTGCCTATCATGCTTTTGTTGAGTCAACCCTTTAGTTAGAGAATCTGCAAGATTATCTTCTGTGGGTATTTTCTCTATAATAACTTCTTTTCTCTCAACAATCTCCCTGATGAGATGAAATCGCCTGAGTACATGCTTGGATTTCTGGTGGGACCTTGGTTCCTTTGATTGAGCAATGGCGCCCGTGTTGTCATAGTACATCGTGATACCATTCTTTATCGTAGGAAGCACTTCTAGTTCCGTGATGAACTTCTTTATCCAGACTACTTCTTTAGCTGCCTCAGATGCTGCAATATACTCGGTTTCAGTGGTGGAGTCCGCTGTAGTTGACTGCTTTGAGCTTTTCCAACTGACAGCACCGCCATTCAAAGTAAACAGATATTCTGTTTGCGATTTGATGTCATCCCTATCAGTCTGAAAGCTCGCATCATAGTAACCAATAACTTTAAACTCATAACAGTCTCCGTATGTCAAAAACACATCTTTAGTTCTTCTTAGATACTTGAGGATTGTTTTGACAGCTGCCCAGTGTTGCTCACCAGGATTTGTCTGATACCTGCTCGTTATGCTAAGAGCATAAGAGACATCAGGTCTTCTACATAGCATGGCATACATGATCGATCCTATTACTGAAGCATAAGGGATTCTACTCATACGCTCTCTATCGGAAGGAGTATGTGGACATTGCTCCTTAGATAATTTGATTCCATGACAAGTAGGTAAATTACCTCTTTTGGAATCTTCCATTTTGAATCTTTTCAAAACTTTATCTATGTACGTAGATTGAGAAGGTCCTAACAACCTCTTAGATATATCATGGTAGATCTTAATGACGAGGATGTAGGCTGCGTCTCCCAAATCTTTCATGGAGAAATTCTGAGATAACCATTACTTGGTGGCTTGCATCATGGGAATATCATTCCCGATGATTAATATGTCATCGACATATAATACAAGAAATACAACAACACTCTCACTACTTTTCCTGTAAACACAAGGCTCGTTTACATTTTTTATGAAGTCAAATTTTTTGATTGTCTCATCAAATCGTATATTCCAACTTTTGGAGGCTTGCTTGAGGCCATAAATGGATCGTTTAAGCTTGTATACTTTATTATGATCATCCTTAGATGCAAACCCCTCAAGTTGTGTCATATAGACTTCCTCTACGAGGTTCCCATTAAGGAAAGCTGTTTTGACATCCATCTGCCAAATCTCATAATCAAAGTGTGCAGCTAGTGCCAGTAAAACTCGAATGGACTTTATCTTTGCAACAGGCGAGAAGGTTTCCTCATAGTCAATTCCTTGGATTTGTCTATAACCTTTCACCACCAACCTAGCCTTCTAGGTTTGGATGTTGCCTTCTGCATCAGTTTTACGCTTGTAAATCCACTTGCAGCCTATGGGTTTTATCCATTCAGGTGCATCTACCAAGTCCTAAACTTGATTCTGATACATATAGTCTATTTCGGATTTCATGGCCTCAAGCCACTTGACTGAATCAATGTCACACATTGCTTCATCATAACTTGTGGGATCGTCAGTATCAATGACCTAATCATGTTCCTCATCAATATGGAAAACATATCTCTCAGGCTCATGTCTTTCCCTACCAGACCTTCTGAGTTCATAACCTTGTGGTTGTTCCGTCGCTACTCTTTTGAGGGGCCTGGGGTTTAGTTCTATGTTAGTTTGTTCTTCTCGTACCTCATCGAGGTCAAGTCTACTCCCACTATATTTCTTGAGAAGGAATTCATTCTCTAGAAATTTAGCATTTCGTGAGACAAATGTTCTTTGTTCATTTAGGACGTAGAACACGTATGTTCTTAATTTCAAGGCATATCCTACAAACTTACATTTAACTGGCCAATCATCCAATTTGTTAGTTTGTGTGAGCTTGACATATGCGTCACATCCCCAAACTCTTAGATAACTAAGACTATGACGTTTCCCAAACCATAACTCATATGGTGTTTGACTAACATTTTTGGAAGGAACTTGGTTTAGTAGTAGTGTTGCAGTTTCTAAAGTAAGACCCCAAAATGAAAGAGGTAGATCCGTGCCTGGCATCATTGATCGGACCATATCTAATAATGTCCGATTTCTCCTTTCGGATACCCCATTATGTTGTGGAGTTCCCGGAGGAGTCCACTGGGAAACAATGTCATTTTCTCTCAAGTAATCTTGAATTTCGTTGCTTAAGTATTCACCACCTCGATCAGACCTTAGTGACTTAATACTTTTATTAAGCTGGTTTTCTACTTCAGCTTTGAAGTCTTTGAATTTCTCAAAGGCTTCATATTTGTACCGCATAAGGTACACATACCCATATCGCGAGTGATCATCATTAAAGGTAATGAAGTAGGAGAATACACCTCTAGCGGTGACTGACATTGGTCCGCATACATCAGAATGTATGAGTTCTAATGTCTCCGTTGCACGCTGTCCTTTACCTTTGAAGGGTAATTTGGTCATTTTACCAAGTAAACAAGACTCCCAAGTTCCATAAGGTTTATATTTGAAGGGTCTGAAATACCCATCCTTATGTAGCTTAGTTAATCTTGTTTCATTGATATGACCTAAGCGACTGTGCCATAGAAGTGATTCATTGAGATTATTCGAGTTAACGTTGTATATATTAGAGGTTGAACATTCTTTGTTAGTTTGTAAGACATAGATACCATTATTCAAAATACCATCTCCATATTTTATTTCATTGAAATAAATAGAACATTCATTACAATTTATTAGGCATGAAAAGCATTTAATACATAAAGAAGATATCGAAATGATGTTCTTTACTAGAGAAGGTACATAAACACAATCTTCTAAGTCTAAAACTAAACCATTCGGCAAAACTAATGAATAAGTTCCCACGCACAATGCAGACAGTTTTGATCCATTACCCATGCGTAATTCAACCTCCCCATGACGGAGTCTCCTACTGTTTCTCAGGCCTTGCACATTGTTACACAAGTGAGTCCTACAACTGGTGTCAAGCACCCAAGTAGAAGGCTCAGAGTTTTGAGAATATAGTTCAATCATATACAACATACCTGAAGCATTGGGCTTCTTGGCCACTTGGGCTTTCCTAGCTTCCTTGGCTTTCAAGGATCTGCAGTCTTTCTTCCAATGACCCTTCTTTCCACAAAAGAAACATTTCCCCTTTCCCTTTTTCTTCTCCACATTACCATTGGGCTTTAGGTGATCCGGAGCCTTGGCCTTATTTTTCTTTGGGCCTCGTGGCTTCATGTCCGTACCTGTAAGCATGACGGAGGTTTTAAGCTCTGGTTTCAAGTCCTTCTCTGCTTGCTGTATCAGATTGTGAAATTCTACTAAAGTATCTTCTTTATCAGACAGATGAAACTGCATAATAAAGTTAGAGAATTCTTTTGGTAAGGACTGAAGAATTAGATCCTGACTTATCTCATGATCCATGATGAACCCGAGGTTGGCCAATTTTTCAATGTGGCCAATCATCTTAAGTACATGTCCACTAACAGATCATTCCTTATACCTTGTTTGGAATAAGGCACATGGCACTTGGAATCTCATGGTATGAACGGAAGTTGCATACAACTCCTTCAAGTGAAAGATGATGGTCTGAGCATCCATATCTTCGTGAGCTTTTTGAAGTTCGTCCGACATAGAGCCAAACATTATACAAACTGCTTGCTCATCATCATCGACATGTTTCTTCTAAGCATCAAATTTATTTTGTTTAGCATCTTCTGCGGGTTCAGGGGAAATGGTCTTTCAAGAACATAGAAAATCTTTTCTTATCATAAGACAATTTTAAGGTTTCTAAACCAGTCATTGTAGTTGTCCCCTTTAAGCTTATGCTCATCAAGGATGGAACGAAGTGATACTCTGTTTGCCATTTTAATGTTTGTGAAATATTTTAACCTGCATATTAAGAGAGAATGTTAAAATTAGGAATATATTTTCATAAATGTTTCACAATAACATGGGCTTTTAATATTATGAAGTTGCTCTCACTCAATTGTTTTAAAATTTTAAGCAAATCACATCAACCCCAATATGATGGATTTCTTGTGGGCAAGGATCCCATTATCATCATTTCATAACTCCGACTAGGGCCGGTCGTTATAAAATATGATAATTAGGTAGGTTCCCAACCAATTTATGATATAAATCACAATTCCTTGATCATTGGGTTGGGCAATCAAACATACCATAGCTTATGCTAGTCATTGTGGACACCCAATCTTTGCCACTAAGTTATAAGACCATGCCTAAGGGTCGATGCGTCTTATGACTTAGAAAAGTCAAACCATTGTCAATAGTACGATTTAGGGACAAATTGGTATTGGTCAGTCTGATAAAGTCTAGTCCTGCCAATACAGTTTAAGCTCTTTGGGTTTATACTTTACAATGGGAGGCAAATTTTAGACTTAAATTATTATTGAGGATTTTAGCAAGTTTAAGTGAATAACTGTCAAATGGATTCCTCCATTGAAAATTCCCCAGAGGGAGGGTGGAGCGAACCCTCTTAAATACCCTTACCTCTTAGGCTCTTATCGCCTTGGTGACAAGAATAAACAATAAATCCTCCAAATTAGTCCAACACTTTAAATATGCTTTAAGGTAAGCTTTGAGTAAATGATTTTCTAGATGTTTTCACAGCTTTTCCTTTTGGCTATAAAAAGGTAGTGAATGAAGGAAGACACCAAATCATTTTCTAACTCTAGTAATACCATTGGTTAAATTAACTTTAGTTTGGAAAGTTTTATTAACTCCTTGGTCCCACCCCACTTGTATCTTTTATAATGTCTTTTATTATAAACTAGTGATTTATATTTATTTGCCTTAAAGGTAATAAATCTCTAAGTTCATCACGGAATAATTACATAGCTAATGGATAAGCAATACACTCTCTATTTCTTAGAAAGTCTCTAGATGCTTGCACCCTAAAATAATCATGCCAATTCTAATCATACATAGAATTATCAAGCATATGAGTTTTAATATGTTGGAATTATTTTAGGCATTAAAACTTTGATTAATATTTAATTATGATATTTCATTTTATTTTATTCAAATAAATTTAATATTCACGTTTTTCTGCAGACGCGTGAACCTTAAATGCAATTTCACAATTCAAATCTTAATCAAATCAAGCAAAACTTGTGCCTAAAATTATGTTCAGGGTGTTAACTTTCCAACGAGCTTTTAAAAACCCAATTTCGAGTTCAAATGAGTGAGAACTAATCAAAACAAAAACAGAGCGGTGATACCACTGTTGGGAAGCGGCCGCGAGTGCGCAGCGGAAAAATAAAAATTATTATGCCGCTTTCCCTTTGCCTAAGACCCATTCGTTTTTATTATTCTACAAGCCTATGAATGTTACTATATATTCTAAGTATAAAACTCATAAAAAAAATGCAAAGAACATAAACCTAAACATGCTAACTATCATAAGAACTCTAATTAAAATAAAGAAAGAAAAAGACTTACTTGAACCGTAGACTTCTCCAGTCCTCCCTCCAATGTACAAGCTTTTCTAGAACTTAGCAAGCTCTTCCACGTTCCAAAGAGCCACCCAAGTGTGTGGCCTCCAAAGATGCACACACCAAAGCCAAAACTCAATGGCAAGACTACGCCTTGAGTGCAAGGGTATTTTGCCCTTGGTGCTAGCCTAGGCAAATACCTCAAAACTTTTAACTCGAGGTTCCTCTAGTCAATTAGACTTAAGGATCCTCAAAATCAGTGGCTTACTCTTAAACTTTAGAGTTGCTCACTTATATAAACCCAAGATATGAAAGGTTTGGTGCAAAAAATTCTTTGGGTTTATATAGTGCTCCAAAGACAACAAAATTAATTAAGAATCCGATGTTGGATAAAAGCCAATTTAATCTTAGCCATTGGATCTTAATTAAGGGGTTTAATGAGATTATAAAACACTAATAAGAGTTTGGGCTGAATTGGAATTCACAACAAATAACAAAAAAATAAAAATTTACTATTTACATGAATAGTAATTTTTTTTTCTATTTATTCCAAATCCCAAAGTGCCTCTATTGTCATTCACCAATCCCTAAGCCATTATGGAACCTCATAAATGATCTGTTCAATAATTAAACACATTGAACCATTTATGAATAATTCCTACAGCAATCATATATGCTGTTAAATATGTATTGTGCACTGTTAACCATTGATTTCGACTTTGTTGTGTGTGACCTTTTGGGTTCCCCTCAAGTTGGACATGAAATGTATCGTGATGATTTAATCGAATATAAATTATCCTCCGATCATATGGTTGTTCGATTTCAATGACCAAGGTTGACATCTAGCAACATGCCAAGGCCCCCAAATGAGAAGGAAATGTATATATACCCATTTTGTATGCGATTTACATATGATACGGTCTATCGCCTCACTGTATCCCCACTTATTGACCTAGGGTACGGAAAATGTCTACCCATATGGTCAAAGGTATGATGTTGATAGTGTCATGAACCATGCTAACCCAAGAATCTCACATGATTCTTCCGCTGTGGCCACAGTCTCAAGCACTGATCACAAATATCAACCCGTGAATTGGAATATTACTCTTATAAGAAAATATTATCCGAAAAAGTGGTGATTCTCTATTGTATCTTTACAAACTTCATGTGTTCCAACAAATGACCCAATCATACCCTTATGACCGGATCTTTTGAACCGGCGAAGGAGAATGTCAAAGTTATTTGATCCACACATAAGATTGTAAAGACCTCAAGTTTAAGGACTAGTCATATAATCGATACATGAAAGTTCTCACAGACACATGGGATAAACACTTCATATGAAAACTTTCGGCGGTTAGTTCGATGGACATGAGCAACTCATGCATACATGTGATACACCAAGCCAACGGATCTCCGCTAGTGGCCTATGAGATCGGCTACCCCACTTAAGGGCGGATCATGTCATCATGCTAGTCTCTCCACTTTGTGAACGCCCAGATTATTCACAAAACTATGACTAGGAACATTTAAGAGTAATGATTCTCAAAAGGCGTGGAAGCCATCGTCTTATTACTCCAAGGGCTTTATTACAGTGTTGATGATTCATATATGTTATATAAGACACGTATAATAAAGATTGCCATTTTATTAATTAATGAAAATATTACAAATACATGTACATATGGCCCATCCACAAGTTGGGTATAGGGCATATCCCTAACAGGATTTCCTTATCACCTCATTTGGTTCCTTTGAGTGCTAGCTAACTTGATTTTGCAAAAAAACTCAAGAAGAATAAGGGAGAAGTTCACGCCCACTGCAGTGAAGGGAAGGGAGAATTTTTGTGTTGCTGTGAATAGTAACTTCACACACAAATTTCCAAAATTCATTTGTTTTAAATAGCCAAGTGGTGTGTTGCTTTTGGTTAGAGTAAAATACAAGTAAACCAAGCCTTTCACTCAACCAACAACTTGACAATACCAACTTCCATCATTAGTCTAACTTGATGATGTAAGTGAAGTGGGTCCCACCACTTACTAAATTCCAATTTTAAGTCGGCTAATCCAACACGCAACTTCGTTTGGGCTCGGGTTCGCTTAATTCCAAATTAAACGAATTTGTCGTTGCGACTTAATTAAATCCAATTTAATTAAATAATAATGTCTCGCAAAATTATTACAAAAGTCGCTAACAAATTAATTCTAAATTAATTTTTTCACTAGAATTAAAATCCAATTTTAATTCCCCTTTGAAATCTAATTTCATTTAATATATCTAATATATTATTTTAGCCCAATTAAATAAATTAAATAGTAAAAAATCAAATTTCACTATTAAATTTACTTTACCGATTAATTCTAAATTAATCGCGTTCTCTCTTCTCGACGAATTTAATCCCAGATAAATTCTCGACGCAATTAATCCCAGATTAATTCTTTCTCTGATAATTAATTACCAGATTAATTATTGTCGTGATTAATCCCAGATTAATTTTCTCTCTCTCATAATTAATCCCAGATTAATTATGTTCGAGTCAAATCTCATTGGTGAATCTTCGGGAAGCGACCTAAGAGATCCATAGATATGATGGCAGTAAATACGGTTATCGGACTATCCGAATACGTGCGTACCCGGTACCACGTTCTTACCGATTTACAAGACATGGTTGGCTTCTAGCAAAGCATCGTGCCTACCCAATTCTCCAGAAATATTCTTCTACGGAATATAAGATCTTTGTCAGGCGTAGCATACGTAGTATTGAGTCCAGTATCAGAATGGCACATGCTAGGCCTGAGGCTGGAATTGTGTCTGCCTAGTACGAAGCATATATCGGATCTCTTGTAACTAGTCTCTATAATTGGATAATCATGACCTTGTCATATTATCCCGATAGCTGCAGCATACAAGAGTACCAGTTTCGTATCCAGTGTGATCATCATCTCCATATGACTGAAGTGATACTTCCATCTTGACATCACATCCAATACACTACGATTCTCAGTATACCCAGAAGAGGCGTACAGAGAACCTGTTAAAGCCCCAGACGACCAAAACCAAAGTATACTGATTGTCGCAAGTATTAGCGATGCAAGTCTCAGGTTAAGACCAAATACACCTACCCTGATTCGGATTCCCATACACACATAGCCATACTACCAATGGGATTCTTAGGGGTCTATCCAGAGCGAAGCTATTTCCGTACCATCGGTAAACAGAACCTCATATTACACTTGCATGAGTATCCAATACCCAAATATATGAGAACTATGACATTATGCCTCCATAATGTGCACAAGTGTAATACTAGTCTATTTCGCATTATCGATGTCCTGTCTCGATAATACTATGACTAGGGATATTTAATGACTAAACCTTACATGGATTAATATTGTCTCATATCTTATTAATCTGGTATTAATCATATGGACTTCTATCATTTATATATCCGGGTAATCCAATTACAAATGATATAAGAGCAATTTCCTTTGTCACATAGTTAATTTGTACAACAACGCCATGTTCTGTACAAATAGTGATGACATGCGTCATAATTGTCCAACAATTATAATGTATCTAGTTTGACTTGTAACATTATCTCTGTATCTAGTTTAACCCGTTGCGGGTATACCTTTATATTCTAGAACACTAATTGTTTTGTTTATAAAGTTGATAATGAGATAAACCATTAGATGTGAATAACAGTATTTATATTTTGAATATTCTAAGAATAAATATCTACTGGGATAGATCTAGAAAGCTGCTGACAGCCCTCCCAGAGTTCGTACGTTTTTGAAATGTATATGACCTGATGTCTCATATGCTTTGAGCATATGTAGACGCTATAAGGCTAATCCAGGTGATGGTCACATGATTGATCTAAAGAACATCCTTGAGTATCTTGGACGAACTAAGGATGCATTCTTAATCCATGGAGAAAGAGAACTTGAAGTAACTGGGTTCACTGTTGCAAGTTTCCTAACCGATAAAGACGACTTTAAGTCGCAATATGGGTACATATTTAGTTTTAATAAACGGAACAGTGAGCTGGAAATCTTCCAAGCAAGATATTGTTGCCGAATAGATAACAAAAGCATAACATTGATGCAGTTGAGGCAGCAATATAAGCATTTTGGATCTATATAATCCTAATAGGATTAGGAATAGTTTTGTTAGCAGTTGAGCTAGGCTACATCACAGGCTAAGGAACCGCGGTCTCATCAACGATCCAAGTATATACTTCAACTATTTCATCTGATTCGTCAGATCATACATCGTGGCGATGTTATGATCGAATAAAACGCATCAGATGATAACATTGCAAATCCACTGACGAAAGCTGTTTCTCAGCAGAAGTTTGAGCGAACCGTACATGGTTCAGGTGTAGGACACTTGAGTGATTGGCTATAGGCCAAGTGTGAGATTGTTGGACAATTATTACCCATAGGATCACTATTTTTACAGAACATGACGTTGTTGTACAAATTAACTATGTGACAAAGGAAATTGCTCTTTTATCATTTGTAATTAGATTACCAAGATATATAAATGATAAAAGTCCATATGATTAGTACCAGATTAATAAGATATGAGACAATATTAATCCACTAAGGTTTAATCATTAAATATCCATAGTCGTAGTATTATCGAGACTGGACATCAATAATGCGGAATAGACTAGTATTGCACGTGTGCGCATTATGGAGGCATAATGGCATAGTTCTCATATATTTGGGTATTGGATACTCATGCAAATGTAATATGAGGTTTTGTTTACCGATGGTACGGAAACAGCTTCGCTCTAGATAGACCCCTCGGAATCTCATTGGTAGTATGACTATGTGTCCATGGGAATCCGAATCAGGGTTGGTGTATTTGGTCTTAACTTGAGACTTGCATCGCTAATACTTGCGACAATCAGTATACTTTGGTTTTGGTCGTCCAGGGCTTTAATAGGTTATGTGTACGCCTCTTCTGGGTATACTGAGAATCGTAGTGTATCGGATATGATGTCAAGATGGAAGTATCACTTCAGTCATATGGAGATGATGATCACGCAGGATACGGAACTGGTACTCTTATATGTTGCAGTCATCAGGGATAATATGACTAGGTAATGATTATCCAATTATAGAGACTAGTTACTAGAGATCCGATATATGCTTCGTACGGGGCAGACATAATTCCAGCCTTAGGCCTAGCATGTGATATCGATACTGGATCGTAATACGCAATACTACATATACTACGCCTGACAAAGATTATGTATATTCAATGTTGAATATATTTCTGGAGAATTTGGTAGGCACGGTGCTTTTCTAGAAGCCAACCATGTCTTGTAAATCGGTAAGAACGTGGTATCGGGTATGCACGTATTCGGATAGTCCGATAACCATATTTACTGCCAACATATCCAGGGATCTCTTGGGTCGCTTCCCGAAGATTCACCTTTGAGATTTGACTCGAACAGAAAATTAATCTCGGATTAATTATGAAAGTGAAAGTTAATCTGGTATTAATTACGGCAATAAATTAATCTGGGATTAATTAAAAGAGAAAGAAATAATCTGGGATTAATTGCGACGAGAATTTATCTGGGATTAAATTCGTCGAGAAGAAGAACGCGATTAATTTGGAATTAATCGACAAAATAAATTTAATAGTTAAATGGATTTTTCTATTTAATTTATTTAATTGGGCTAAAATTATATATATCGGATATATTAATTAAAATTAGATTTCAACGCGGAAATAAAATTGGATTTTAATTCAAGGGAACGAGTTAATTTAGAATTAATTCGTTAGCGACTTCCGTAATAATTTTGTTAGGCATTATTGTTTAATTAAATAGAATTATATTGCGACGGAAAATTCGTTTAATCGGATTAAACGAAATCGAGCCCGAAGTGTGTTGAGGAAACCACTTGAATTTTGAATTTAAAGTGGGTCCCACCAACTTACATCACTTGTCACTTTTTGTTGATGGAAGTGGTTGAGTGTAATTATTGAATCTTTCACAACACACTTTTGACTTTAGCTTTTTGGAAGAAGTATATACAACTTTTTGGATTTGTTTTTGGCAATTGATTTTAGAAATCAAAAAAAAAATGCAAAAACATTATTCCCTCTTCTCTCTCAAAATCGTGAACCTTGCACCTTGGAGGGGAAAAATTTTCTTTCAATTTTTGTTCAAGCTAGCACTTAAAGAAGTGAATCAATGTGATAGGGAAACTCACCCGAGAGTATGGAACTCGATTTCAAGCTCCGAAGCTTTCAATACATCCAACAAAGAAGGAATTTTTGAAATCTCCTCAACCAATCAATGTGAGTATTCTGTAACTCTTTTGATAATTCACACACGAATCACACTTAGACGATCTTGGCATGTTCTAGGAACACTTACACCAATGGTAAGGTGGAGAAGAAAAAAGGAAATGGGGAATGTTTCTTTTGTGGAAAGAAGGGTCATTGGAAGAAAGACTGCATATCCTTGAATGCCAAGGAAGCTAGGGAAGCCCAAGAGGCCAAGAAGCCCAATGGTTCAGGTATGTTGTATATGATTGAACTATATTCTCAAAACTCTGAACCTTCTACTTGGGTGCTTGACACCGTTATGGGACTCACTTGTGTAACAATGTGCAGAGCCTGAGAAACTGTTGGAGACTCCGTCATGGGGAGGTTGACTTACGCATGGGCAATGGAGCAAAACTGGCTGCATTGTGCGTGGGGACTTATTCATTAGTTTTTCCGAATGGTTTAGTTTTAGACTTAGAAGATTGTGTTTATGTACCTTATCTATTAAAGAACATCATTTCAATTTCTTCTTTATGTAATAAAGGTTTTTCATGCCTAATAAGTTGTAATGAATGTTCTATTTATTTCAATGAAATAAAATATGGAGATGGTATTTTGAATAATGGTATCTATGTCTTACAAACTAACAAAGAATGTTAAACCTCTAATATATACAATGTTAACTCGAATAATCTCAATGAATCACTTCTATGGCACAGTCGCTTAGGTCATATCAATGAAACAAGATTAACTAAGCTACATAAGGATGGGTATTTCAGACCCTTCAAATATGAACCTTATGGTACTTGTGAGTCTTGTTTACTTGGTAAAATGACCAAATTACCCTTCAAATGTAAATGACAGCGTGCAACGGAGACATTATAACTCATACATTCTGATGTATGTGGACCAATGTCAGTCACCGCTAGAGGTAGATTCTCCTACTTCATTACCTTTATCGATGATCACTCACGATATGGGTATGTGTACCTTATGCGGTACAAATCTGAAGCCTTTGAGAAATTCAAAGACTTCAAAGCTGAAGTAGAAAACCAGCTTAATAAAAGTATTAAGTCACAAAGGTCTGACCGAGGTGGTGAATACTTAAGTAATGAATTTCAAGATTACTTGAGAGAAAATGGCATTTTTTCCCAGTGGACTCCTCTGGGAACTCCACAGCATAATGGGGTCTTCGAAAGGAGAAATCAGACATTATTAGATATGGTCCGATCAATGATGCCAGGCACGGATCTACCTCTTTCATTTTGGGGTCTTGCTTTAGAAACTAAACCAAGTTCCTTCCAAGACTGTTAGTCAAACACCATATAAGTTATGGTCTGGGAAACGTCCTAGTCTTAGTTATCTAAGAGTTTTGGGATGTGACGCATATGTCAAGCTCACACAAACTAACAAATTGGATAATAGGGCAGTTAAATGTAAGTTTGTAGGATATGCCTTAAACTCAAGAGCATACGTGTTCTACGTCCCAAATGAACAAAGAACATTTGTCTCATGAAATGCTAAATTTCTAGAGAATGAATTCCATCTCAAGAAATATAGTGGGAGTAGACTTGACCTCGATGAGGTATGAGAAGAAAAAACTAACATAGAACTAAACCCAGGCCCCTCGAAAGGGCAGCGACGGAACAACCACAAGGTTATGAACTCAGAAGGTCTGGTAGGGAAAGACATGAGCCTGAAAGATATAGTTTCCATATTGATGAGGAACATGATCAGGTCATTGATAATGACGATCCCGCTAGTTATGACAAAGCAATGCGTGACATTGATTCAGTCAAGTGGCTTGAGGCCATGAAATTCGAAATAGACTCTATATATCAGAATCAAGTCTGAGACTTGGTAGATGCATCTGAAGGGATAAAACCTATAGGCTGCAAGTGGATTTACAAGCGTAAAATAGATGGAAAAGGCAACATCCAAACCTATAAGGCTAGGTTGGTGGCAAAAGGTTATAAAAAAAATCCAAGGAATTGACTATGAGGAAACCTTCTCGCCTGTTGCAAAGATAAAGTCCATTCGAATTTTACTGGCACTAGCAGCACACTTTGATTATGAGATTGGGCAGATGGATGTCAAAACAGCTTTCCTTAATGGGAACCTCCTAGAGGAAGTCTATATGACACAACCTGAGGGGTTTGCATCTAAGGATGATCATTATTTTAGTATGCAAGCTTAAACGATCCATTTATGGACTCAAGCAAGCCTCCAAAAGTTGGAATATACGATTTGATGAGACAATCAAAGAATTTGACTTCATCAAAAATGTAGACGAACCTTGTGTTTACAGGAAAAGTAGTGGGAGTGCTGTTGTATTTCTTGTATTATATGTCGATGACATATTAATCATCGGGAATGATATTCCATGATGCAAGCCACCAAACAATGGTTATCTCAGAATTTCTCTATGAAAGATATGGGAGAAGCAGCCTACATCCTCGGCATTAAGATCTACCATGATAGATCTAAGAGGTTGTTAGGACTTTCTCAATCTACATACATAGATAAAGTTTTGAAAATATTCAAAATGGAAGATTCCAAAAGAGGTAATTTACCTACTTGTCATGGAATCAAATTATCTGAGGAGCAATGTCCACTTACTATTTCAGATAGAGAGCGTATGAGTATGATCCCTTATATTTCAGCAATAGGATCGATCATGTACGCCGTGCTATGTACAAGACCTGATGTCTCTTATGCTCTTAGCATAACGAGCATGTATCAGGCAAATCCTTGTGAGCAACACTGGGGAGCTGTCAAAACAATCCTCAAGTATCTAAGAAGAACTAAGGATGTGTTTTTGACATACGGAGACTGTTCTGAGATGAAAGTCATTGGTTACTGTGATGTGAGCTTTCAGACCGATAGAGATGACAGTAGATCGCAAACATGATATCTGTTTACTTTGAATGGCGGTGCTATCAGTTGGAAAAGCTCAAAGCATTCAACTACAGTGGATTCCACCACTGAAGCCGAGTATATTGCTGCATCTGAGGCAGCTAAAGAAGCAGTCTGGATAAAGAAGTTCTTTCACGGAACTGGAAGTGCTTCCTGTGATAAAGAATGGCATCACGATGTACTGTGAAAACGCAGGCTCCATTGCTCAATCAAATGAGACAAGGTCCCACCAGAAATTCAAGCATGTACTCAGGTGATTTCATCTCATCAAGGAGATTGTTGAGAGAAAAGAAGTTATTATAGATAAAATACCCACATAAGATAATCTTGCGGATTCTCTGACTAAAGGGCTAACTCAACAAAAGCATAATAGGCACACCCGAGAGTATGGTGTCCAGATTCATACTAGTTGGCTATAGTGCAAGTGGGAGATTGTTAAGGATATGCCCTATACCCAACTTGTGGATGGGCTATATGTACATGTATTTGTAATATTTTCATTAATTAATAAAATGGCAATCTTTATTATACATGTCTTACATAACTTATATGAATCATCAACACTGTAATAAATCCCTTGGAGTAATAAGACGATGGCTTCCACGCCTTATGAGAATCATTACTCTTAAATGTTCATAGTCATAGGTTTGTGAATAATATAGGCGTTCACAAAGCGGAGAGACTAGCATGATGATATGATCTGCCCTTAAGTAGGGTATCCGATCTCATAGGCTACTAGCGGAGATCCGTCCACTTGGTGTATCACATGGATGCATGAGTTTCTCGTGTCCATCGAATTGACCGCCGAAAGTTTTCATATGGAGTGTTTATCCCATGTGTCTGTGAGAACTTTCATGTATCGATTATATGACTAGTCCTTAGACTTGATGTCTTTATAATCTTATGTGTGGATCAAATTACTTTGACATTCTCCGTCCCCGGTTCAAAAAATCTGGTCATAAGGGTATGATTGGGTCATTTGTTGAAACAAATGAAGTTTGTAAAGATACAACAGAGAATCGCCACTCTCTCGGATAATATTTTCTTATAAGAGTAGTATTCCAATTCGCGGGTTGATATGTGTGATCAGTGCTTGAGACTGTGGCCACGGTGGAAGAATCATGTGAGATTCTTGGGTTAGCACGATTCATGACACTATCAACATCATACCTTTGACCATATGGGTAGAAATTTTACATACTCTAGGTCAATAAGTGGGGATACAGTGAGGAAATGGACCGTATCATATGTAAATCGCATACAGAATGGGTATATATATCTTTCTTTCTCATTTGGGGGCCTTGGCATGTTGCTAGATTTCAACTTTGGTCATTGAAATCGAACGACCATCTGATCGGAGGATAATTTATGTTCGATTAAATTATCACGATTCATTTCATGTCCAACTTGAGGGGAACCCAAAAGGTCACACACAACAAAGTCGAAATCAATGGTTAACATTGCACAGTACATATTTAACAGCATATAAGATTGCTGTAGGAATTGCTCATAAATGGTTCAATATGTTTAATTATTGAACAGATCATTTATGAGGTTCCATAGTGGCTTAGGGATTGGTGAATGACGATAGGGGCACTTTGGGAATTGGAATAAATAAAATAAATAAATAAAAATACTATTCATGTGAATAGTACCACGTGAATAGTAAAAAAAATTTGTTATTTTTGTTATTTGTTTTGAATTCCAATTCGGCCCAAACTCTTATTAGGGTTTTATAATCTAATTAAACTACTAAATTAAGATCCAATGGCTAAGATTAAATTGGCTTTTATCCCACATCGGATTCTTAATTAATTTTGTTGTCTTTTGAGCACTATATAAACCCAAAGAATTCTTCACAAATTTTTGCACCAAACCTTTCAAATCTTGGGTTTATATAAGTGAACAACTCTAAAGTTTTAAGAGTAAGCCACTGATTTTGAGGATCCTTAAGTCTATTTGACTAGAGGAACCTCGAGTTAAAAGTTTTGAGGTATTGCCTAGGCTAGCACCAAGGGCAAAATACCTGTGCACTCAAGGCGTAGTCTTGCCGTTGAGTTTTGGCTTAGGTGTGTGCATCTTTGGAGGACACACACTTGGGTGGCTCTTTGGAACGTGAAAGAGCTTACTGAGTTCGAGAAAAGCTTGTAGATTAGAAGGAGGACAGTAGGAGTCTACGGTTCAAGTAAGTCTTTTTCTTTCTTTATTTTAATTAGAGTTCTTATGATAGTTAGCATGTTTAGGTTTATGTTATTTGCATGTTTTATGAGTTTTATGCTTTGAATATATAGTAACATGCCTAGGCTTGTAGAATAATCAAAACAAATGGGTCTTGGGCAAAGGGAAAGCAGCATCATAATTTTATATTTTTATTTTTCCGCTGCGCACTCGCAGCATATTTTTTTATTTTTCTGTTTCCCAATATTTTCTCGCAGCATATTTTGTCATGTCTTCTTAATCATCTTGGACAGGGCATCCTCAAACCTACTATTGGGCTCCTCACTCCTTTTCTCGCTAGTCTTACCCCTACTATCTGAATTACCGCTTGATTGGCCATTATATTGAACAAGATTTGTAGTTGTTCTGCCATTTTGTTCATGGTGGCTTCCAGTAGGTCTACCCAAGAACTGTCAGTACTGGCTATTTATGTGCCTATTAATTGTTTCTTGACTAGTCTTCATTTCTCTCTAAACCAACACTCCATTATAATGGCTCTACTCACAAAAGGGTTAATGTGATTAATGAGATGCATGAAAAGTATGGCTTGTTCACGCAACATACATCGTCCCAACCTTCTCTCTCACGTACACGCAGTAAGTCAATGTCTGCCCTAGGTTTGGCTTAGCTTGTACACTAGCAGGGGGTACGCAAACCATTTCCCTCCTACGTTAAAGGGTAAACCTTGGAAACTTTGGTTTCATTCCATCGTTAAAAGAAAAAAAGCCACCCATTTACAAAATGATTAAGCCTAATATGGGATCGAACCATTGTCTAAATATGATGGATTGGAACTTTGGTAATCATGGTTATTTGGGATAGGCCAGGAAATATTTAGGAACGTCCAAACAAGCCAAAGCGAGGCGTACCTATTGCTTTGGCATATTTGAACCTTAATCAAATTCTCTAGGCCAACAAGGTTGTCATAGAAGTTGGCTCATTGACGTTTTGAAGTAATTGGCCTAATTATCTTAGAATGTCAACTTACCCCAGTTGAAAAGGTCCAACAAGTTTATGTCTCATGGTAAGAGGGTTAATCCACTTCAAATGGTTAGGGCCAAAGTACAAGCAACATGAAGGTTTATTCCTAGTGGAAAATAACTATTGGATCATATGTGGGCTTATTAGGGTCAGACATAGGCTCTCATTGGTGAACGGTTATCCATAACTAGGTCTCCATACCCAAGGGTTAAAATGACCAATGTACGTGCCTTTTTTATACCTCAAGGGTATGTGCCAATAAGTGATGGGTATCATCACATAGCGATACACCTCTTAGAGTGAAAGTGATTCCAAGATATGCAACGCCATCAAGTTTGGAGGGTATGCAAAAATAATGAGGACATGATTCACCTCAGTCTTACCACGGATACTACATGGTATTTTTCAGAGCCGATTATGTATCCCTAGTGGAGTCGCCATTTGTAGGAGCGAAGCGGGTTTTACCGTTATACCTATGACACCGGCAACCATGACACTATTGGGCTCTCAGCCCGTAGAGATTACTGATAGCCCACGGGGGACTAACATGAGAATAAAAGAGTCACCTCCTAGTATAAGACATTTGGAATGATTTAAAACCGTTGTAGGAGCGAAGAAGGATTTCCCACTATGCCTATGACTTCGACGACCATGACATTATTTAGCTCGCAGCTCGTAGAGAGTACAATTAGCCTATAGGGGACTAATCAGAGAATTAAGGAGTCACCACCCAATATAAGACAATGGGAATGATTTAAGGTCGTACTACACCCCTCGCAAGATCGACCTTAAACCTGTTTGGGTTAGGAATGGTCCCTTACTTATGCCAATATAATATAGAGGTTTGAAGAGAAATATCACCATGCCTTATAATGAAATTATCACACAGAGCAATTTAAAACACTCAAGAATACAAACATATAAATAAAAGGCAGTAAATAAAGATAAATATACATCCAATAGCAAAAACATAATAGAATTAGTTAGAGTTGGTCGAACATGAGCATGGCCGGCCGGATATGAATCTTAACTTGTATGTGCGACAGGACTTACTAGAAGTCTTTCCAGAGTAATCCATAATCACATAATCATAATAATGTGAAGATTAAAGCAAAACAATAAACGGGAGAACTCATGCAAAGTACTATGAAAGCAATAAAAGGACAAGTAAGTTAAAATAAATAACATGGTTATTTTTTCCTTGGTATGTGGAGTTGTATCCCAAATATAGATCGCTTTACTGTCCATTCAGATTCGGGTATAGAATTTACATTTGGGTTTCCATTCTACATACCTTGGGAAATATTTCAACTGAATATAGCCTTATATAAGGCCAGAGTTAGTATATGACTAGTGTATGTCCGGCTGGACATACAGTATGTCTGGCCAGCGATACTATGTCCAAACGGTAAATATGAAATTAAATGATAAGGGCCCTTAGATCTTAGGGGATTATATCCATTCGAATGTATATGGTTTCTTTATAATATTAGATCTTACTATTGGAGTTGGTGCTTGGAGCGTCAATCCGGATAATGTATAGTACATTATATTTTATTATTTATTAATAAATTAACTACATTTTCATTTCAAACCTTATTAATGGTATTGTTATTATGCATATTAGATTGATGTATAAATATGCTAAGAATGACATCGACCTTAGAATAGTCATGTAGTAATATTGGACACTAAGTGGTATGACATTGGGATAAGTATTACTATTATAAACTATTCTTAAGATATATATATTCATAGTCATTGGTTTTGGAATACGGTCGAATTCATATAACCTAGAAGACTAGCATATGTCGTATATTGGAGTTGGAGTTCCAATGGTTTAACCCGGTGTACCATGAGCTTTGGAAGCTCGTTTAGACATTTGGGAATTGGTTGGACCGAATACTGAATGACTCACACGTGATTCCTAATAGTTGGAAGTATACACCACAATAAATAGGAATCTCCTCAAGTCGAGTAGTATATGTGATCCTTTGACTATAGGATGACATTGATTTTGTGTGAGATCCTCCACACTATGATGCAATGTATATCAGAAACCTTTCATGCTCTGGCCTCTAGATGTTCGTTGGGTGTGGACCAATGCACTCAGTAATCAATTGCGATCAAGATAGGATCCGTCGGCCCGTACGTGTATCATAAGGGGTTTAGGTATCCATGTGAGTAAGTCACGATTCTTAAGACTTTGGCCAAAGCCGATCATCTAGGGTGGATCGCATCAATTGTAAGGAATCATGGACATATCGACATGAGATGTGCGCATTTGGAAACTTGACAGTGTATTCTATGTTTCCTAAGCACAACTCGAATAGCCTACGACGGAAGGGTTATTAAACATATGTCATGACCTCGACTTGTATAGTTCAGAAAGGTCATTCGTGTTCTTCGTGAATTTGAAGGTGGCCGAATTGCGTACATATTAGCTAGGCTTATATGACGAACGCGTCACTTGTTGAGCACTTACGTAGCCGATTAATTTTGATAAAAGATAATATTCAATATTATAATTATCAATTAATATAATCAAGTGTTATTGGATAATATTGATTATTTACTTTGACCTAATTGGATTAATTGGATTAATTCAATAATTACACAAAGACTTAATTGTAAAATCATAATTATCCCTACCATTTGAGGATATTATGGAGTATGTAATAATAGGTGGTTTTAGCTTGATTTAATTGGATTAAATCAAAGTGGCAAACATTGAACTAATATATTTCCTAATCCTTGACTTGATTTAATTGGATTAAATCAAAGTGGGAGACAATGGAGATTAGTCACACCTAATTATACATATTTGGACAAATTGGATTAAGCCCACATAAAATTTGATTACAACTTTTATTAGTTAAAAATTGCCTAAGTTTTGCTATCAATAGCAAGCTTTAGGAAGGTTTTAATTAAGAAAAGCAAAAGCTTGAGAAAGCTAAGTACAAGCTAAGTCTTAGAGAAATTAGCCTAAGTTAGAGAAGTGTTTAGAGAAGCTTATGAGGTCTCTACAACATTTCATCTATGAGAAATCAAGATTGGATCTTGGATTGAAGCTTGCTAACATTGGAATCAAGATTGGATATTAAAGTGAAGCTTGCAACCCTTGAAGGTTCTCCTACCATTTCAATAAAGAGAAGAAGATTTGATCTTTGCGTCAAACTTGCTAGGTAAGTTTGAACTTCTCTTAAGTTGGGTTCTTTTATGTATTGGATGCATGATCACATAACTTGTTGTTGAAATAAGGCTAATAAATTGTGTTAGGATGCTTTGGAAGTATAAAAACAATATGCTTGTTATTTGGTCAAAGTATTTATGTTAGACATAAACATAAAATTACAGTTTGAAACTCTAGATTAAAGCTTAGAGCTATGGCTACCATTCTAGAATCACTTGACCACCTTTGGGTGACCTAGAATTGTTCACGAAACATTTCTTATTGGGATTCTAATTTGGTTTGTGTATTGGATTCAAAATTTACGCAAGTGCGTATTTAGAATAAATTTATCTTTTTGTAAAAATATTTTATATTTTGAAAAACTTGATTTTTATTCTATAACATGTGTTGATGTTGGTTTTGATGTTAAAAATTAATTTTGGATGTTTCTAAAGTGTTTAAGGAATATCGGAAGAAATTAGGGTATTACTAATTCCTTCAGCTCACTTTCTAGTGAGCTGAAGGAAACAGGCAAATGAATTAAAAAAAAAATATTCAGACTTATGCGCTACAGTGCGCGCAAGCACTTCACGCGCGTCACGCCTTTAATGCGCGCTGAATTTGTTTTCACTCGTTCTTAAGCTTCTGGAATCCGATTCAATCCCGATTTTTTCTGATACACTCGTAATGGAATATAGTATTTCATTAAATTATTTAAAATTACACCCATACCTGATATCCATAGGTTAGACCCACTTTCGCTGCACTGGGCACCGATCCGACCCTAGGGGTTCCACAACTACCCCAACACTTACAACATTCCTTAACTTTCATACAGTGTCCCTACAAGAGGCTCATTATCGTGCCATGCAAAAATACATTGCTTACATGTGCAGTGTGTGACAGTAACAAGTCTATCAAAGTTATGATGTAATTTTACTTACCATGCTTGTCTGGCATCGCCGAACTTACCTTGTTGTTGTGTTGTAGTTTAATTGTTGATAAGTAGGCCCTCGAGCCCTTCGACACCTCATATGGTTTTGAGATGCTTCGATGTCCCCATGCTTCATTCCCAACTCCAGTAGTTGATAGAACCATAGGCCGTCAATTCCTCGATCAGTGTTGACATGCATCGATCTCGCTGGGATTCATTCTCAGCTTCATTAGTTGATAGAAACACAAGTTGTCGATGCCTCAATCGGTGTTGAGATGCTTCGATCTCACAGGCTTCATTCCCAGCTCTAGTAGTTGATAGACCTGCAAGTCGCCGATACTTCGATCAGTGTTGAGATATCTCGATCTCGCCGTACTTTCTTCCCAGCTCTAGTAGTTGATAGACCTGCAGGCCGCTAATACTTCGATCGGTGTTGAGATGCTTCAATCTCGTCAGGCTTCATTCACATCTTTCATAGTTGATAGACGTGCATGCCGGTGATACTTCGATCGGTGTCGAGCTTCAATCTCTAGTTTTCATTCTTGACTATAATATTGGTGGATCCTCAAGTCCTTAGGCTGTCTAATCTTCAACCTTATTCTGAGGTTCTATCTATCTGAAATGATTTGTTCCTTAACAAATTTTTTTCTTCGGGCAAGCTTTGCCTCTATTATCTTTTTTTAATAATGGGCTTCGCCCTCAATTTTTCTCATACGTTCGACCAGAGCCAATATCATATCCATAGGGAAATGAAATTTATAATTTTGGCCAGAGGTGATTCGGCGATATAGAAACCTAGAATCTCTTGTCATTTTGCCACTGAGACATATTTGTAACAATCTCTTAAAATCTCAAAAAATTTCCCTTTACTAGGTCATTCTAAATGGCTTTGCTAGGACTATCTGCCCCTGACCACAGTCATACAGACCCTCATCTCCCTTTCGCCTCGGGCTTAGATCAAGGCTCAGGTAAGCAACGTTCTTTTGGCCATAAATTCAGGGATGTCGTGCCAATGCTGCTTTCTCAAAATGAGAATGTTTGTGCATACACTGAACCGGTAAGCCCATACCTCTTGCTTTTTTTTCCTCGTATTTCTAGATTATGCTTCAGCAATTAAAATTTGGTGATACTATATATTCGAGCCTAGACTTTCATATCCGATCGGTTACAAATTTATATCCGTTAATTTGAATATAAATCTGGTTGGCCATAGATATACATCTGTTATGGCCAAAACATATCTGACTAGGCTTTTAGAACTCAATTTATACTTATCACCTTGTCTTGGTGCATCTAAGCCTTATGAAGCTTAAATTAAGAATTATGTTTTACCAAAAAAAATATATCAAGTGCCAGCAATACATATCCGGGAAGATGTATATACATTTCCGACCGCTCTCACGGTTTAACAGATCTATTTCTGATCAGTCCCATGTGTGTCATGCATAATCCGTAGGTTTTGTACTGCTACTATTGTACCATTTTCTACCCTTTTGCTAATATGATGCTTGTGTTTTGCAGCCTAATGCCTCGTATCTGAAGGCTAGTGGTAGTCTATTAGCATTCGCAAATGGTTTGAGAAGCTTTCTCCTGAGATCCAGGCTTGAAAAGATGTCACGGGGTTCTTATATTTCATTCGTTGTATTTTTGCTCGAAATCATAAACACAAACGGTCATTATATGCTCTTGTGGAGAGATAGATGGACTCCACGAATATATTTCACCTATCAGTGGGTGAAGTGATGATCATTCCATGAGACTTCTATATGACTAGCATCTGCGGCGAAGACCAACTCCTGGAGTTTGACTGTAGCCTTTTCTTGCCTACGGTCCAGACCGAGCACATTCATAACTTGCTGGGATTCGCCCCGAAGGTTCGCTCCGAGGTCATTGCTTATGGGGAACCTCGGACCTATTGGGAGGATAGGACCTATTGGGAGGATAGGACCTCTCACGACGCTGCAGAGGTGGACCATCTAGATCGATCTTTCTTGCTATATATGTTTGGGTGTACCTTGTTTGCTAATACAACCAACTCAGTGGACCTCTTCCTACTTCCTGTACTTGGTAACTTGGACAAGGTGTATGAGTTTGATTGGGGTTCCCCTATATTGACGACCATCTATTGAGGGTTAGATCGGAGCTTCCATCGTAGCCTATATGTCCAGGGGTATGGATTTTTAGTTGAGGTATGTTAAATTTCACTACGTTTCTCTTTCCATTTCTGTTATAATTGGTAATTGACCGACATCAATCTTCTCTTGTTGTTACAAGCTTGGTCCTATAAGGTTGGTATCCTTACAAGACCTTTCCTGATCTCTCAATATGAGGTTGTGTTTCCCAATCTGATCAGCTTGAATGCTTCTACCGAGGTCGCAATGTGTCCTACGATATCAGAGTACATCGGGCCTGACATAATGGGCTCACTTGGGATATGGTATGTCTTTTGACCCCACTCTATTTCTTTTCCTGTTCCAGGTTTAGTCGAAATAACTCTTTTGTTATGTTCTTTGCAGATTGACTTGTCCATGTGGAGGACCCATATTGAGGCTCTACCCGAGTCAATTTGATTTTCCTTTCAGAAGAACGGGCTTTATTTGCTCCTCAATGGTACTTACCAGAGGTTGTGGTATCTGGGGAAGCGTGTATTCTCGTGGCACTTGGGCCCTTAGGCCTGTCGAATTTCGTCCACAACTCCACCCACTATGTTTTTCAGATCAAATATATAGGAGGAGGAACTGCCAGCTGCCCTCGCTAATTTTCCTAATGAAGATTTTCTATTTGACGGGGATTATTAGAAGTGGGCTCGACCTACGATCCTCATGTCCCTGCCTCTTTTGGAGCTACACCATGCTATAAATATATACATTAATACTATGTTTTTCTGGTTATTTCCCTGGATCTTTGCTTTTTTTGCTAACATGATTCTTTTGATGCAGGTTTGGGGCACGTCAAGGAACATCATGTGCTCATCAAGCATGTGAGGCTAGGGAGGAAGAGAAATTATGAGTAGCAGTCAGTCCGAGTACCTCTACGTCACTACACGCTCTGGTACTGACCTCCTCAACTTCAAGGCAGAGAACTCATACTACTGCTACAGCCTCTACGTCTACATCGGTCTTACCATCTGGTGTCATTCTCGGCTCGGTGAGTTTTTTGTCAGAACCGACTTGTTGGACAGTTATGACCCATAGTGTCACTATTTGTACAGATCATGGTGTTGTTGTACAAATTAACTATGTGACAAAGGAGATTGCTCTCTTATCATTTGTGATTAGATCACCAAGATGTATAAATGATAGGAGGTCCCTGTGATTTGTTCATGGATTGAGAAGATATGAGATAGTATCAATCCACGAAGGATAAATCATTAAATATCCATAGTCAGAGTATTATCGAGATTGGACATCGATAATGCGTAAAAGACTAGTATTACATTTGTGCGCGTTGTGATGGCACAACGACATAGTTCTCATATATTTGGGTATAGGATACTCATGCAAGTGTAATAGGAGGTTGTGTTTTACCGATGGTACGGGAAACAGCTTCGCTCTGGATAGACCCCCTCAGAATTCCATTGGTAGTATGATTATGTGTCTATGGAAGTCTGAAATCAAGGTAGGTGTATTTGGTCTTAACCTGAGACTTGCACCGCTAATACTTGCGACAATCAATATACTTTGGTTATGGTCGTCCAGGGATTTAACAGGTTCTGTGTACGCCTCTGCTAGGTATATTGAGAATCGTAGTGTGTTGGGTATGATGTCAAGACGGAAGTATCACTCCAGTCATAATGGAGATGATGGTCACGTAGGATACGGTACTGGTTCTCTTATGTACTGCAGTCATCGGGATAAAATGATAAGGTCATGTTTATCCGATATAGAGACTAGTTACCAGAGATCCGATATATGCTTTGTACGGGACAGACACAATTCCAGCCCCAGGCCTAGCACGTGACATCCGATACTGGATCGAAATACGCAATACTACGTATACTACGTCTGATATAGATCATTATATTCCTGTAAGGATATTTCTGGAGAATTGGGTAGGCATGGCGCTTTGCTAGAAGCCGACCTTGTCCTTTAAATCGGTAAAAATGTAGTACTAGGTACTTACGTGTTCGGATAGTCCGACGATCGAATTTACTGCCAACATATCCGGGGATCTCATAGGTCGCTTCCCGAAGATTCGCCGATGATATATGACTCGCACTTTAATTAATTTGGGATTAATTAGATGAGAGAGAAAATTAATCTGGGATTAATTGCGGAGATATTTTTTCTGGGATAAAATATCATTTAAAGAGAGATAACGATTAATTTGGAATTAATCGATAAAATAATATATTCGATATATTATACGAAATTGGATTTCGACGCGGAATTGAAATTGGATTTTAATTCGGGCGAATGAGTTAATTTAGAATTAATTCGTTAGCGACGTGAATAGTGATTTCGCTAGGCATAATCTTTTAATTACGTCGCAACGGAAAATTCGTTAATTTGGAATTAGTGAACCCGAGCCCGGGATTGTTTGCGAGCGCATTCGCATTTCGAATTCGAGTGCGGCACGCAAGTCAAATCAAGTGTCAAATCGCTAGTCATATCAAGCGTCAAATCATTAGTCACTTTGAGTGATGTGATAACTTGTCACTTGATTGATTGAGTGATGTGAATAGTGATGTGAGTGGTTGGAGTCTTAATGGCTTGACTTTTTGGAAAAGAAAATTGTATATGTTTATTTGTTTTTTGAAAACAAATATCTAATACACATTTTTTTGGAAACCAAAAACATCTCTTTCATTTTCTCTTCCCTCTCTTACGCCCACAAGGGCTGTTCTTCTACTGGTATCTGCCCAAAATGCCGAGAGCCCTGGAGAAGAAATAGATTGATTTTTGTGGCAAAAATCAAAGGTGCTAGCACACATTTGGGTCTTGCGAATGTGATAGGGAAACCCACCCGTGAGCATGGGATTCATGGAGGACCAAAGCTGAAAATGGAGGACTCAGAAACAGCTCACTGCCGTGACTAGGAGGAGGCAGAAAATTGATTTTTGTTGTCCACCGCATCGCTCCACCGCTCGATGTAAGTATTCCATAACTTCCTCGTTGTATTCGCATGTATGTTTTATGCTTATTATTCAATCCTCGGGACCGTAGAACTCCAACACGACTTACACGATCCAAGATGTGAGGGTACGATGGAGTCTCAGACCTTGTCTCTCAGAGGGATACAACGGTTACCCCTCACTCTTGCTGATACAACTTATGTAAGTATCTCTATTTCTTATTTCCTTTTTTCCTTTTTATTCTCATGGTTTTGATCATGATGTATTTACAGGTCCATAACATTTTCGTGTATCATTGCCACAGGCTGGTGTTAGCAGCAAAGTCAAAGCTGAACACACAGAGATACTCTTATCATGTACCTGTAAAATAGAATTAGCATGTGTGCATATATGTATGTATGTAACTGATATGTTTTCTTTTGATTGCAGCGTTGCATTAAGGACTTAGAGATGCATGTTAGGGAGCATCAGGATCTTCAGTGTAGGTTTGAGCTGCTGCAGCAGCGCTTTTCGTAGAGGGAGGCTTGTGACAGCCATTGGGAGGCTCACTCAAAGGGATTGCATTCCTAAAGCTCCTCAGGAGAGCCCGAGTTTTCATCATCAGATGCTGAAGAGCATAAGGAGGATGAGTCATCATTGGAGTAGAGCTTTTTTATTTTCTTTGCTTTTTGTGTATATCAAAACATAAACCTTAAAATATTTTGTACAAACTCTAGACATTCATCAAAATATTTCCTTTCATTGTCAATTATCTCTCTTTTATTATAATACAAAAATTATAAGGCGATGTTTATATGTTTTTCTGGAATATAGAGTGTTTAGCCGGATATATTATAAGACCGGCCAAAAATATAACTAATATTTGGGGCTTTTCCCCTATATACGGCCAGACGCGTAACTCATATCTGGTCATTTGTGAGGGTAAATTCGGCCATTCTTCCAGATACAGTATATATACCACCGGATGTGACTTGATGCCTTCTTTCAGCGGGTATCCTTCTAAGTGTTAGGAATCTTTCTTCTTAAGGTGTCACCCCCAGTTTCTACTATATAAGACCTTGCCTATAAAAGGCTTATGCTACCCATCTTCATCTTTATCTAACTTCCTAATTTTTCTTCTTCCTCGACCAATTCCAATATTTATCGCAGAACATCCGATTGTGCTTTTATCCGGCCCGGTCTTACTTCATATTTGGTCATAACATGCTTGCTCCAAAATGGCTCGCACCCAGAAAGACTCTATCGTATCACTTATTCGTGGAGTGTCTAACTGGTCACCCCCAGATTTTGCTTGACTTTTTACGTTTTGTTTCGTACACCAAGTTAAATTAGACAATGTCTTTCTTAAAGATGTCTCAACATTCTGGGAAACCATTTCTTCTGTTTTAATAGCCATAATCTCTGCCTCTTCCCGAGGAATTTGTTGTTATCCTGGGCCTACACTTTCATTCTTCTACTATTTTAGTGTTACCTTTTGCCAAAACTTTTTATCCTCGGAAATCTCTGAAGCTTTTCTCTTCACTCCTGATGAGATGGAGAATGAGATATCTAGCCCCCTATTTATTGAAATAAAGACATTGTTGGATGCCTCCTCTAACATAGAGATAGGCTTCCATCATTGGAGAAGCACAGTTATGTTATGTATTCTGGCCTGATACATTTTGACGGATCATGATAGCGGTTGAGGCGATTACCGACTACTTCATATCATTCAAGGTATTAGGTGTGGCTACCCTTCTGCCATCATGTTGGCTGAGACACTTCATGGTCTGGGTGAAATTAAGCGAAATCCCACCAGCCATTTTCGGAGAAGTCCTTTACTCTTGTAGGAGTTCTCTAACATTTATTTTTTGCATAAGTTGTTCTTTCGGATTTTTAGCCTGGCGGGTTACTTTAACATTTGCCTAGGCCGCCTTTTCAGGTTTACAACCTAGAGGCACTCATTTCTCTTCAATTGTGCCCTAAATTTTTCCTAGGTTGACTTTTCTGATTTTCAGCCTTGCGGACAGCTCTTACTTTTGCATGGGCCGCCTTTTTAGGTTTTCAACTCGGCAAGCTAATATTTTTTCTCTTTTATTTAGGTATGGTTGCAAGAAAAGTTTAGGCTTATTATGCCTCATCCTCGTCTATCTTCACTTATTATGGTCCGCGACACCATATAGAACGTGCAATGGTAAAGAAGAATATTCCCTATGTCACATAAAGATAGTTGCTACAACAAATATCCGATGTCGAGATCCAGTGGATGAGTCTTTGATGGCATCTTAAGCAAGTCACCATAGACTTTTTTGGTTGCTGCATTCCTATCCCAGGTCTCCATGCTAGTTCTTTCTATCTACCAATCCAGGTTTATCGATAGTATAAGTGCCCCTCACAACTTATTCCAGGACGACGTACTTTCTAAGGTGGTATTGTATCTCATCACTTTCTTGACCATCTCTGTGATAGATGAACTCATCGGCGTGTCTGGACCATTGCTGCCTTTGTATCCATAAACATTCCTCTCACTAGCTCTTCTGATTTAGACTCTAGGTTAAAAAGACAAAGAAGATGCTTTATGTATGCTTGTTCTAAATTTTGATCTTTTAGTATTTCACATGTTATAAACATATTTAGAATTTATTTTAATGAAAGTTTATCATTTTCTCCTAGTTCATATGTGAATACATTAATTGCATATTACAAGGGTACTCCTGTCATTAACTAGCCTTTTAAAATTTTCCAATTAACCATTTTTCGCTCACTCTATCCCTAGGGTACTCTTGTCATTAACTCGACCATTTCTAATTTAGTGGAATGTGCTATAACTTTTTCTTAGGTTGTCCTTTATGGATTTTCGACTTGACGAGCCTTTTATTTTTTTTTTATGCAAAGTATTTCTTCAGCCTGTCCATGTTCATGGGCTCTGTGAACTCATTCCCTTCCAGATTGGACAATCAGACTGATCTATTATTTAAGACATTCTCGACCAAGTATAGCCTTTCCTAATTTGGCCTAAACATTTCTCTTGGGTTCATTGTCAAAGGCCTCAACTGTTTCAACATCATGTTTCCTTCCTTAATCTTACAGATTGGACTTTTTTATTGAAAGCTCTAGCTACTCATTTCTGATACAACTGAGTGTGGTATAAGGTCTTCATCACTTTCTCATCAAACAATGCGAATTGTTCGGGTAAGTCTACTTCCACCATAACCCTCATTGACTGCACCTTGATTTCCATTTTAGTTGAATTAATGTCAAATATGATTATATCATGCGTGTTATGATGTATACTAAAAGAAAAAAGATCAGACAAGTAATCAAAACCATTCATCTTATTAATTTTAGAAACAAAGTCAAAGTCAAATAATTTGGGTACATAGAGTTCTTCATATTCTACTTTTTTGATGTCTTGGAGTCCTCATCGGATTCTTCTATCATCAGTTATTCCAACATGAGCAACTCTTTTTCCCACTCCGCTTTTGAATTGTTTTCTGATGCTAGTTATGCACACTTCCTTTCTCTCTCATGTTTAATCATCAAACTCCATTTCCAATCCATTAAATCTGCAAAGATCTCAAAGCCTGTCATAGTGACGCCATTGACCTAGCTAGGTTCTGGAGCCCCTTGATATTTGGCCATCACAAAACTGTCATACAACCATATTCCCTTCTTCTTGGCCTTTGGCTTCTCTTCATCATTGGAATTATATCCAAGCCCTTTCTTGGTGGTCTGCCTCTTGAAGTCTAACAGTGTACTCACATGTTGGCCTTGTGCTCATAGCCTAGTATTATAATTCATCTTCTTCATAATCTTGGATATCTTGGGATCGACATATTCCTCAAAGATGGCTACAACTTGAGATCTTGTAAACAGCTGGACCTCCAAGATAGTTATGGCATTGCTTACTTCAGACCCAATATTGATAACCTCACCCCCCCTCGTGCAGGAACTTGATTATTTGGTACAACATAGATGAGACCCCCATGAGCTTGTGAAACTATGACTTTCCCAAAAGTACGGAGAAGAAGGTTGGGATATTTAACAAAATGAACTCCATTTCATCCTCAATCGAGGCAACTTTAACCATGGTGGTGAAAATGCCTTCTACTCCTCGCTTACTCTCATCATATGCATTGATCGTCATGTTAGAGGGGATGAGGTTTTGGACCAGATACCCAACCTTAGACCTGGCCACCGATTTGGTTCGATTCCAAACCAGAACCGAATCGACCGGTTCCTATTTCCACTCTTGTGGAACCGGAATCTAACCAGATAATTTCGGTTCGGTTCCAGTTTCATAAGATTGTGGAACTAAGCTGGTTCAAATTTTGTTTTATTAAAAATATTTATAAATATGGAAATTAAATTTTAAAAAAATTTGTATTTGGATATTATTATCAAATAAATATAATACAAAATTTTATTTATTTGAATTTTATTAAATTAAATTAAAAACTTAAATTTATTTAAATTTTAATAGTGAACCCGAACGGTTCCAATGGTTCGGCTAGGGTGGGAACGCTAATTAAACTGTACGGAACCGATTTCGGTTCTAGTTCCCGAATCGAAACCGAAAGGAACTGAAACCCTCTGGTTCGATTTCGATTCTGAATCGAATCCGTGGCTAGGTCTACCCAACCTCGAAAATGGAAGACCTATCATCCACCATTATACACGAGATCTTTTTACCACTTACTCCGACATTAATGAACAACAGATGATTGTGGTTGCGCCCCTCCGTTAGGAGTTCCTCTTCGTAAAAAATGATAGTTGGCTTCTTCTCCTCATTAATATATCTGATGACAGATATGGTTTCCGTGCCTGCGGGTACCATAATCATTTTCAAGGGCCTCAATCACGGCCCTCCTGTATTTTTTAGAGGAGCACAGCAGCCATGTTTTGTTAATCTATGCTCGAGTCGTCTTTACCTGTTGGAGCACTGCGTTATATTCTCCCTCTTTTCCTTCACCAGTCTTTTTCTCTTTTTTGTTCTCTCCCTCTACTACTCATTTTGTCTTCTCAGCGGTCTTGTCATAGAATCATCCACTTTCGGTAAATCCTTTCACTTATTTTTTATCATTACTCGAGAAATGTTCCAAAAACTTATCGGACTCTCCATCATCACTATCATTATTGTCTAATATTCCCATGACATGGGCCTGCAGGTCAAATGATTGTAGGACATATTCTTCAAGTAGGCCATAGTTGATCATAAATGTCGGTGGTGGTACGACGTGGTGATTCAGTAGAAATTTTCGGGTGGTATTGGGTTAGTTCTTTTTTGTGTCAGAAATGATATGGGTGTCTATTAGGTCTTGGACTTCATGTTTGAGTCAGACATAGTTGTCGGTATCATGCCCATTATGTTGGTGGAAGTGACAATATTAATCTAGGTTGTTATGGCGAGTGATGGGGTTTGGTAGCAGTTGAGCCATGCCTCTTTAGTTTCTCGAACACCTTTGACAAAGGTCTGCCAAAGTTAGAAAACCTCTTATTCCTTATAGCGACAATTTCAGCTGGTCTGGCTTTGGTATCAGAAGGCGTTCTGACAGTCTTCTTATTGCTATATAACTTTCTATTCTCCGCTTCCTCCTCTTCTATGTCCATAAGAGTTTCCTTCAATTTTAGAAAATCAGAGATCATGAAAGTCATCGTCTTCATCTTGTTATAAATCAAAGATACGTTTGATAATCATCTTGATTTGTTACTTTTTTCCAAAGGTCGTGTCTGTATCTTCAAGAGCTGGCTTTTCCAGCAATTGACGTACTCTTTAAAGATTTTTTCTTGCTTTTGCTTAGTGTTCTCCAAGTTTCGGAGTGATACGTCAATCTCCATGTTTGTGACGTATTGATTCAGAAAAGCATCGGCCAAAGCTCTCTAATCGTTCTTTATTTTTTTCTCAAGGCCATGATATCATACCACGGGCACTCTTTCTATTGGCATTTCAAACATCTTTTGTAATTGACTTTATAATAGTCCAATTGCACTCATCAAAGACATATATTGACGAAGAAGCACCTTCGGGTCCCTGTTCCCGTTAAACTTTACCATTTTAGGCATTTTAAATTGAGTGGGCAGTTGTTCCTTGAAGGCCATGGAATTATAATCCAACAAATCCTCATGCTTACCTATAATCTTTTAGGTCACTGCCTCCATATGCTCTTTTAGCTTTTGTAGTTCGGGGTTGGCCTCCCTCTTGGTCATTCTTCTTGCAACATAGTCTGTCATATCTTCATCATCTAGAGCAGGAACTTCCTCATCTCTATTCTTGGGCTCCTCATGCCTCTTTTCGATGGACTCGGCCCCTTCCGCTTGTTGGTTGAATTGTCATTAGGTTGGCAAGGATATTGAGCACAGTCTGTAGCTATTCTGCCATCTTATTCACGGTGGTTTCTAAACGATCTACATGATGCATGAGATGCATGATATGAATGTATGCATGATATGCATGTATTGTAAGGTTTTTTCACATGATAGCATACATCCTTCCAACCTTATCTCTCCTCCACATATGGTAAGTCTAATATCTTCCCTAGGTTTGGCTTAACCCCTACACTGATGGGGGGTACACGAGATCGTTCTCTTTTATGATAAAAGGTTAACCTTGGCTACCTCGGTTCTTTTCCATCGTTAGAGGACAAAGGCAACCCATTTAAAATGTGACTAAGCCTAATATGGGAATCGTACCATTGTCCTAAAGCGCTGAATTGGACCCATGGTAATCATGCTTATTTTGGATTGGGCTTGAAAGCATTTAAATATGCTCAAATGGGACCAAAGCAAGGTGTGCCTTTTCCCTGAATGAAAGCTAAGTATGGGACTCAGACTCGTGGTTTTGACACCTTTAGGATCATAATTAATTCCTCTAAGTCTAATAGGGGTTGCATACAAGGTGGCCCATGAACATTTCAAAGCACTCAACCCAATTATCATGGAACGCGAACTTGTCCCAATTGAAAAAATACCCAACAAGTTTTTCGCTTCATGATAAAAGGGTTGGATTATCTCAAATGGTTAGGGTACATACACAAGCATTAAGTAGGCTCATTCCTAGGGAAAAACAACTATGAGATTCCATGTGGGCTTAATAGGGTAAGGTTTAGGCTCTCATTGGTGAAGGGTTGTCCACAACTAGGTCTCCCCACTCAAGGGTTCGAACGACCAATGAACGCGTCTTTTTTATACCTCGAGGATACGTGCCAACGAGTAATGGGTATCATCACACAATGATCCACTCCCTTGAATGAAAGCGATTTCTCAATGTGTGACGCTATTGGGGCTTAGAGGATGTGCAAAATAATGAAGACATGGTTAATCTCAATCTTACCATAGATCTACAATGGATTTTTCGAGGCTGATTCTCTAATCCCAATGGAGTCGCCATTTGTAGGAGCGAGGCAAGATTTCCCACTATGCCTATGATTAAGGCAACCACGATAATGTTAACCTTAAAGCTCGTAGAGAGAACCATTAGACCACAATGAACTAATCAGAGAATTCAGGAGTAGCCACCCAATATAAGACACTGGGAATGATTTAAGGCCGCACTACACCCCTCGAAGGTTGACCTTAAACCCTTTTGGATTTGGAATGGTTCATTACTTATGCCAGTATAATATCGAGGTTTGAAGAGAACTATCACCATGTCTTAAAATTCAAATATCATGTAAAGCAATATAAAACACTCAAGAATGCAAACAAAGAAATAAAAGGCAATAAATAAAGATAAATAAACTTCCAAAAGTATAAACATAATGAAATTATGTTAGAGCTGGCCGGACATAAGCATAGTCAGCCGGATATTAATCTTAACTTGTATGTTCGGCCAGACTTACAGAAAGTCTGGCCGGAAATGCAGGGTAATCCAGAATCACAAAATCACAATAATATGAAGATTAAAGCAAAAAAAATAAACGGGAGAACTCATACAAAGTACTATGAAAATAATAAAAGGACAAGTAAGCCAAAATAAATAAAATGGTTATTCTTTCCTTGGTATGTGGAGTAGTATCCCAAGTAAAGACCGCACCACCATCCACTCACATTTGGCTACGGGATTTACGTCTGGGTTTCTATCTATATGCCATTGGAAAGCATTCTGCAGGCTGTAGCCTTATATACGGCTGGGGTTAATATATGACTAGTGTATATCCGGCTGGACATACAATATGTTCGTCCCGAGATATTGTGTCTAAACAGTAAATGCGAAATTAAGTGATAAGGGCCCTCAGGTCCTACCTTAGGGGTATCTCGGCTCCGAGAACACATTTGACAGTCTTAGTTAGTTGCTGGTTTTTTTCTACTATAGAGATTTAAGGTGGTTTGTGAGTTTGTTATTATGTGTGTTGTTTTTATTAGTTTTTAGTAGAGAATCAGTGAAAAGAATTAGAATTTGGATCGCAAAGTCTCTCCCAGGAAAAATTGATTTTTCTTTATTTGTGTAAAGTTTTTCTTTAATAGTGATGTTTTCTTAGTAAAGAATGAAATAATCTCTTTTAAAGAGTAAATTATTAATAAGGCAATTTGTACTTATAGAAAGTGTTAATATGGAAAAGAAGATAATTGGAAACTGTTTTAAGATGGAAATGATATGGGTTTATGGAAGTTGGCTGAGAAAGAAAGAGATTGAGTCCTTCTACAAAACTGGAAACGCGACGCATGTCCGGCCGGATATGGTGGTGTATCCAGTTGGAAGTGATGGTTATGTCCGACTGGACTTAGAGCTTTATATCTGTACGGATCTCTATGGTTTCTCTCTAGTATTAGACCTTACAACCTTCCTTAACTTTCATACAATGCCCCTATAGGAGACACATCATCAGGCCTTATAAAAATACAATGCCTATAGCCGCACTACACCCCTGGCAAGGTCCGACCTTAAACCCGTTTGGGTTTGGAATGGTCTCTTACTGATGCCAGTATAATATTCAAGTTCAAAAAAGGATTCATATATCTTATAATGCAAGGATCATACAAAACAGTTTATATTTCACTCGACATGCAAGCATCCATGAAAGTAATAAAGAAACAACAATAATAACGCCCAAAATAAACTGGGCCAAATATATCTCGGATCCGGTCAGATATATATTGTCTATGTATGTTCGGCCGGACTTGAATGAAAGTTGGTCGGACTTACTGTATAAACCAGAAGGATCGCAGACTCGGAATTACGTCTAGATAACAGTCATAACAATATCAGAAACGGTTAAATCAAGAGTAAAGCAGTAACAACAATAAATAAGCAGTTAATTATAAAGAAAGTAGAAACATAGTGATAATGACAAGAAACATAAAAAGGACCACGCAAGCTGTTTTCGTGTGGTACGTGAAATTGTATCCCGAGTTCAAACCATACTATCATCCATTCGAAATCGGCTATGGAATCTACGTTCGGGGTTATATCCTATATACCACAGAAAACATATGGTCAGATGTAGCTAGTTGAGTGGCCAGACTTTCTGTATGACAAGTGTATGTCCGGCCGGACATACATGATGTCGAGTCGGATATACAGTGTCAGGATAACAGTGAAATATGTGGAGTTTAAGGTTATGGGACCCTCAAGTAGTACCTTTAAGTGTAATTCGGCTCAGAGAACACCTCTAAAAATTTGATTTAGCTGCTTGATGTTGCTGGAGATAGGAGTTCAGGATTAATGTGATGTTATTTTTTTTGAACATCCTTCAAAAGAATCGAGTCGAAATTTCATCCGAGGGGAATATTGCTTTTGTATATAGTTAACGGATATCTACGTAGAAGGAGAAGAAGATTTGCTGCTTCAGCATAGCACCATAAGAAGAAGGTTAAGGAAGCCAAGAAGCTGGACTTGAATGGCAAGCGAAAGGTCGAGAAGGACCCTGGTATTCCCAGTGACTGGCCTTTCAATGACGGAGATGTGTCAATTTAGTTTTGTTTGCTGTTGAATCTATGTGGAAGACGTATAGATTGTATCAGACTAAAAAGTTCAACATGGGGGACTGGAATTACTTGTTTTTGACTTCGAAAGTACTGATTGATTATTGATTTGGTCTTCTATGGTTGACCTTTGGATGTATTCACTTGTAGCATATTTTGTATTTTGAGTTCAAAATCTACTTCTTGCCTTACTCGAGGACAATCAAAGAAGTGGCTGGATAAGAAACCTTAAGATTCCTCTAGGTAACTGTGGTTTTTGTATTTTGAATTGCATGGCAAACAGAGATTTCAGTATTTTCCCATTATTAGAATTGTTGGATCAGAGTATAAGTTTGAACTGAATTAAATGACAAATGTAGATGCTGTAGATGAGATTTGTCAGGTTGCGGAATAAGTGATCTTGTGACTATTTCTTGCCATTGAAAGGTGATGCCATCCATATATTCTCACATTCTTTTAATGTGGTAGAAATTGATAGTCATCGTTAGCTGAATCTGTAAAATTTTGATTGTGTCAAAACTCAATGCTCTGTGAAATATGAAAGAGATTTTTCATGGTGCAACTTGAGTGTACTTAAAGTTGTTATTTTTATGCATCAAAATTTTCTATGGTAGTGTTATATTGAAAAATTTCCAGGTGAAAAATTCATTAAAAAATAGTCTTCAAAGTGCAGTTAGCACCCAAGTGATGACTGGCCACATTTATTCACTTAAAATATCAAAAGGCATTGTTTCCTTGTTTTGTTTCTTATAATTTTTGACATTCCACGGTTTTACAGGAGAATTTTGAACACTAATTTTTTATCTTATCAGGTTTTCATATCTACTTTCATTTCTGCTGGCACATATCTGTTAACCTGAAATTATTCTCTCTTTTTTTTGACAGGTTGAAGGGAAGGTATGTTTGTCAAAAGTGGCTAGAAATGAATTAGAATTTCTGAAGAGTAAAAAGTGTTCAGCGAATGAAATCAGAAACTGCCAATGAGACAATAGCTATCTCCAATATAATGTCTAGAAGTGGAGGACATGCTTTTAAGAGCTTCAACTTCATGTGGTAAGTGGGAATGATGTCTTTTCAATGCGCAAGATGGATAAGTTTGACACACATGATTTGGAATGGACAGAGAACATTCCAGACTGTCCTGTGTACTGCCCAACAAAGGAGGATATCCCAGATCCTTTAGTTTATTTGCAGAAGATAGTGTTGAAGAACAATTTGTGAATCTAGTAATTATGTATTGTATATATATTTAGATAATATCAACAACCAATTTGAAATTGAAAATTACAATGCAAGTAATTAAAATCATCGACAAACAAAATCAGAATCGAAACTTACAATCCAAGTAACCAAAATCAATAAACACACTGACTTGTAAAGATTAAGGCTAGCGTATGAGGCTATGTCCTATAGCAGAAATTTGCCCATATTCTTGTGCTTGTAGTTTGTTGGACGTCTGCCACCAGGATACAACAATCTGCAAGTCGAAAATCTGCACTGGATGTTTCGACCCCTTGCTAATCTACTGGATGTTTTTCTTTCCGTTTTCAAGGGTCAGTAAGTTGGTATATGGAAAATTCTATCAATTTCAGATATTCTATATTCTTATATCTCTGTCTTTTCTATTCCATATTTATTTATAAGGAACGAAAATAAGTGGTTATTGCTCCCCAAATGTTTTCAGTTTTATCAGAATAGTTGTGTTGATCAGACATAATTTTCTGATTCAAAAGCAAAAGAAAAAATAAAGAAAACGTTTACAAGCATCAAGGCACTGGAAGAATCACAAGACCCCCAAGGCCCAAGGCCCATCTTTGAATAATTAATATATATTATATTAATTAATTGTCATGCCAACCACACATCCAAGCCCAAGCCCAAGCCTTACTTTCCAATTTGATATAAATGTTTAGAGAACATTTATAAACTCTTCATTTTCCATATCTATCTCCAATGTGGGACTACTCTCTATTCCCCCTATTTTCTATACAAACTCTTACAATACCCCACATTTGTATAGCAAATAGTGGCGATATTGTACATAGCATGATCCGGAGAAAACATAAAATTGATATACATCAGTAGATGTGTCTTTTGAACTTGAACCTTCATTAATAAGTACTTGTTGGATTTACCAATGAATCAGTTGTTGGACAATTATGACCCATAGCATCATTATTTGTACAGAACATGGTGTTGTTGTACAAATTAACTATGTGACAAAGGAAATTGCTCTTTTATCATTTTTAATTGGATTACCAAGATACATAAATGATAAAAGTCCTTATGATTAGTTCCGGATTGAGATGATATGAGACAGTATCAATCAACCAAGGTTTAATCATTAAATATCCCTAGTCGTAGTATTATCGAGACTGGACATCGATAAAGCGGAATAGACTAGTATTGCACTTGTGCGCGTTGTGGGAGCATAACAGCATAGTTCTCATATATTTAAGTATTGGATACTTATGCAAGTGTGATAGGAGGTTGTGTTTACCGATGGTACGGAAACAGCTTCGCTCTGGATAGACCCCTCGGAATCCCATTGGTAGTATGACTAGGTGTCTATGGAAGTCCGAATCAGGGTAGGTGTATTTGGTCTTAACCTGAGTCTTGCATCGCTAATACTTGCGAAAATCAGTACACTTTGGTTTTGGTCGTCCAGGGCTTTAACCAGTTATGTGTACGCCTCTTCTGGGTATATTGAGAATCGTAGTGTATTGGGTGTGATGTCAAGATGGAAGTATCACTCCAGTCATATGGAGATGATGATCACGCAGGATACGGAACTAATACTCTTTAGTACTGCAGTCATCGGGATAATATGACTAGGTCATGATTATCCGATTATAGAGACTAGTTACCAGAGATCCGATATATGCTTCGTACAGTGCAGACACAATTCCAGCCCCACGTCTCATTAGATACTGGATCGCTATACGCAATACTACGTATACTACGCCTGACATAGATTACATATTCCTTAAAAGAATATTTCTGGAGAATTCGGTAGGCACGGTGCTTTGCTAGAAGCCAACCATGTCTTGTAAATCGGTAAAAACGTAGTACTAGGTATGCACGTATTCGGATATTCCGATGACCGGATTTAATGCCAACATATCCAGGGATCTCATGGGTCGCTTCCCGAAGATTCACCAATGACGTATGACTCGAACATAATTAATCTGGGATTAATTAGAAGAGAGAGAAAATTAATCTAGGATTAATTAGGGAGAGATTTTATCTGGGATAAAATTCTATTTAAATAGAAAGAACGATTAATTTGGAATTAATCGATAAAATAATATATTCGATATATTAAATGAAATTAGATTTCGACGCGGAATTAAAATTTGATTTTAATTCGGGCAAACGAATTAATTTAGAATTAATTCACGAGCGACGTGAATAATAATTTTGTTATGCATAATTATTTAATTAAATTTGATTTAATTACGTCGCAACGGAAAAATTTTTAATTCAGAATTAGCGAACACGAGCCCGAGATGTGTTGCGGGCCCACTCGAATTTTGATTCAAGTGGGGCCCACATGTCACATCACAAGTCACATCACTTGTCTATCACATTACCTTTTGGTTGATGGAAGTAGTTGGATTTGATGGTAACTTGTAATTAAATTACTCTTTGTCATTTTGGAATGACTAATACCAAATGTTTGGTTTTGGTATATGTTAATTGTTTTTGGAAATCAATGATAGATAACACAAAATCATTCTCTCTCTCCCAATTCATGCCTTGGGCGTGAGCTTCACCATCTCTTTCTCTCTATGGCCGAATGGCCTTCTTCTTTTTCTCTCAAGTTGGGCGTGAACCTAGGGTTCATTCTCTTTGATTTTTGATTCAAAAATCATGAGTGCTAGCACACAGAAGGAGTCATTCAAAGGTGATAGGGAAACCAATCCTTGAGCTTGGAATCAACACTCAAAGCTTGGAGCTTGAAGATCAACACAAGGAGCTTGGCCGAATTCCATGGAGGAAAATTTTTGTGTTCAACGCATCCAAAATCCGATCAAAGTGAGTATTTTCCGCATTCTTACTTTGTTGTATTCACATGTTTCATTGCTTAATATGATCTTGGTTTGACCTAGAAAACCCAATATCAGTGTGTATAGGAGACATTGAACTGTTCATCATATTTAGTAAATCGAGACAATAAGTATCACACATATCAAATTTCGATATTTTTCAATTCATACGGTTGCGTTCATTTGGGTTCTGAACAATCCTTGATTCATTTGAGCTTTAGAGAATTTAGTCATTTCATTCTTATAAATGCGACCCCATAATACTCCTATATAGGTGACACAATGATTATAAGCATCGTGCCAAACTAATCTTCTTTCTTGTTATTGTCATTAAGAATGATCAGTCATTCATCCTTATCATCATAGGTATCATAACATTTCTTATCATAGGAATGAGCAATTTTTTATGCTCTATTACTTGAGTTTTACCCAACTAGTTTTCTACATTGAACTTAGACTTTGAATTACCAAATTGCTAGGTTGGGTTTCCGCTATGCTACATCTCATTGTGTTGTCTTTAAGCTCATTCTCCTCGATAAATATAACATTTGCTTCTTTGGTATACCCTTTGTTAATTGATCTGCAAAATTCTCCTTTGATTTTACAAAATCAATGGAAATAATGTCATTCGAGAGCATGTGTTTTATAGTATTATGTCTACGTCTTATGTGCCTTGACTTTCCATTACACATATGACTCTTTGCTCTCCCAATAGCAGCCATGCAGTCACAATGCACACATAATGCCGTCATAGGTTGAGGCCATATTGGAATATCTTCCAAGAAATTCTTTAGCCATTCCGCTTCTTCAGCAGTTTTATCCAAGGCTATAAATTATTATTCCATTGTTGAACGTGTTATACACGTTTGTTTTTGTGATTTCCAAGATATTGCAGCCCCTCCAAGAGTAAACACATATCCACTTATTACTTTTTCCGTATCATTCAAAATCCAATTGGCGTCAATATATCCTTCCAAAACTGGTGGATATTTTGTATAATGTAATCCATACTTCACTAAATATTTTAGGTATCTTAATACTCTAACTAAAGTATGTCAATGATCCTTTGAAGGATTACTAGTATATCTTGACAATCTATTCACATAGTAGGCATTGTTCGATCTAGTACAATTCGTGATGCATTGTAGTGTGCCAATAATACGATAATATTTTAGTTGTGATACACTATCCCCAATATTTTTTCTTTAATGTAATCTTAGGATCAAAAGGAATTTTAGATGGACTACTATCAAAATGTCCAAATTTTCAAAAAATTACATCCACATAGTGTGATTGGCTGAGAATATAACCATCACTACTTCTTTGATTTCGAATTCCTAGGATAACATCAGTTTTTCCAATGTCTTCCATATCAAAGGTTGAATTCAATATTTTCTTTGTGGAATTTATAACATTTAAATTTGGTCCTATGATGAGCGTACCATGAAAATACAAACATACAATGACATATGAATCATTATTCATTTTCTTGATGTAGATGCATTTATCACATTCATTGATCCGAAATCCATGTGATAACATTGTATGATCGAATTTATCATGCCATTGTTTGGGTGTTTGTTTAGGTCTATAAAGTGACTTCACAAGTTTACATACATTTTCCTTTTGTCATTTTGCAACGAACCCTTCAAGTTGTTCCATATAAATTTCTTCATCTAACCCACCATTTAAGAATGCGATTCTTACATCCATTTTATGTATTTCCAAAATATAAATCGCTGCAATCGCAATTAACATCCTTATAGATGTTATTCTGGTTACTGGTGAGTATGTGTCAAAGAAATCAAGTCCTTATTTTTGAAAGTATGCTTTAGCTACCAGAAGAGCTTTGTATTTATCAATTGTACCATCAAGCTTAAACTTCTTTTTAAAAATCCATTTGTAACCAATCGGTTTGCAGTAAGATGGTAAGTCTAATAACTCCCATGTATGGTTTTGTAGAATGGATTCTACTTCACTATTTATTACTTCTTTCCAATAAATCGATTCAGACAAAGTTATGGCCCATTGATATGTTTGAGGATCAGCTTCAGTGAGAAAGGTTAAAAAATCAGGTCCATAATCTTTTGCTACCTTGATTCTTTTTCCTCTTCTAGGTTCTAGATCTTTCTCTTGGAGAGTTTATGTTGATTCATTTGATTCCAAAACCTTGTCTTGAACACCAAATGAAGAGGCAACATCAACCCCGTTCTCTTAACTAAATTCAAGCATTTTATGTTTATTTTTATCAAGTCTATCCTTATAAGGAAATATATGCTCAAACCATTCAGCATTATTAGACTCTATAATGGTATTTACTTGGATATCCGAAATTCCAGATTTAATTACTAGAAATCGGTATGCTGCACTATTTTTAGCATATCCAATAAACACACAATCAATAGTCTTAGGTCCAAGTTTAACTCTTTTAGGCGAGGGAACTTGAACATTTGCTAGGCAACCCCACACTTTCAAAATTTTGTATGCCGATAGCCTTTTCTTCCATTTTTCATATGGAGATTGATCATTATTCTTTGTTGGAATTCTGTTTAAGATGGTATTAGCCGTAAGTAAGGCTTCACCCCACATATTATGTGGTAAACAAGAACAGTTGAGCATGGAATTCATCATATTATTTAAAGTTATATTTAACCATTCAGCTGCCCCATTCTGTTGAGGAGTGTAGGGTGCTGTTGTTTGATGAATTATTCCATTAGAAGTATAAAATTCTGCAAAGGCATTAGATTCATATTCTCCACCTCTATCAGATCGTAAAATTTTGATCTTATTATCAAACTGATTTTCTACCTCAGCTTTATATGTCTTAAACATATTCAAAGATTCATCTTTACTATGTATCAAATATACATAATAATATCTACTACTATCATCTATGAAAGTGATGTAGTAATTCTTTCCACCACGACTTGGTATTGATTTAAAATCACTCAAATTTGTATGAATTAATTCTAACAATTCATTGTATCTTTTAGTCACAGATTTATCGGACTTGCTAGCAAACTTCGATTCAATGCATATTTCACATTTATGCACATTATCTTTTGTACAATTTGGAAATAGACCAAGATTAACCATTCTATACATACATTTAAAGTTTATGTGACCTAGTCTAGCATACCATAATGTAGAAGATTCAAGCAAGTAAACAGAAGCCTTATTTATTTTATTAATAGTAGCATCGGCATAAACATTGAGTTTAAAGAGCCCTTCAGAGAGGTATCCATTTCCTACATATGTTCCCCCTTAGTGAGAACAAATTTGTGAGATTCAAATACAAGTTTAAATCCCTTTTGCTTAAAACAGAACCAGAAAACAAGATTCTAAGTAATTTCAGGGACATGTAGTACATCCATAAGGGCAAGTTCTTTCACGGAAGAACAATTTTCCCTTTTCCAGCAACAGTTGCAGTAGTTGCAATTCCCATATATAATTTTTCCTCACCATTGTTTAGAGTGTAAGTGAGAAATATATTCTTGTTTCCATAAATATGTCTTGTTGCACCAGTATCCATCCACCAATCTTTACTATCAGTCAATAAATTGACTTTAGAAACAACAACTCCAACAAATTCTTCTTCAATAATATTTACTTGTTTGTTGTTGTTATTACCATTTGGACCAGGATTTTCTTTCTTGTGGCGGCGATCTAGTGCTCTATGTCCAATTTTTCCACACACCCAACAAGCACTTTTAATTCCCTTGAAGTTCTTCCCTTTTGCAGCAAGAACTTTCTGAGTTTTATTTTTCCCTTTATTGTTCCATTTATTCTTCTGGTTTTGAGGCTTAGGCTTGGGCACCCATCCATTCTCATTGACATTTGTTTTGGCTTCAAATTTTTATACATTCAGCCCTTCACTCTTGCGGTGATCTTCTTGCACCCTTAGTTTGAGAACCAGATCCTCTATGACATATCAGTCTTTTTATGCTTCAAATGTATCTTCAAATCATTCCAAGATTGAGGTAATTTTTCTATCACAGATCCGACAGCAAATTGCACTGGTTGAGCCATGCCTTCTGCCGCAAGTTCATGGAAAAGAATCTGTAATTTTTAGAAATTGTTGACAACAGTTTGCAAATCCATCATTTGGTACTTTAGAAATTTCCAAACAATGAACATCTTTGAACCAGCATTTCGATCTTATATTTATTCTCCAGGGATTCCCATAAATCCTTAGCAGTCTTATCAGATCTGTACACATCATACAAAGAATAATCAAGGTTGTTCAAAATATAATTGCTACATAAAAACTCACTATGTTTCCATTCATCAATTGCATTGAGATTTTCCGCAAGAATATTATCTCCCTCTGCCACATGGAATTCTTCCTTGACGGCATATGCGAGGTTCAATGTTGTTAGATAAAACAACATTTTCCGTTGCCATCATTTAAAATCCAGTTTTTTGAACTTGTCTGGTTTCTCAACATGAGATTTCACAACATTAACATATTGTTCCATAGTTTTGCTATAGATTGTTGAAGAACAGTCACTGAATGTAGTAATATGTATTGTATATATATTTAGATAATATCAACAACCAATTCGAAATTGAAAACTACAATGCAAGTAATTAAAATCATCAACAAACAAATCAGAATCGAAACTTACAATCCAAGTAACCAAAATCAATAAACATACTGACTTGTAAAGATTGAGGCTAGCGTATGAGGCTACGTTCTATAGTAGAAATTCACCCAACTCTTGTGATTGTAGTTCGTTGGACGTCTGCAACCAGGATACAACAATCTACAAGTCAAAAATATACACTGAATATTTTGACCTTTTGCGAATCTTCTAGATGTTTTTCTTTTCGTTTTCAAGGATCAGTAAGTTGGTACATGGAAAATTTTATCAATTTTAGATATTCTGTATTCTTATATCTCTGTCTTTTCTATTCCAGATTTATTTATAAGGAACGAAAATAAGTGGTTAATACTCCCCAAACGTTTTCAGTTTTATCAGAATAGTTGTGTTGATCAGACATAACTTTCTGATTCAAAATCAAAATAAAAAAGAAAGAAAATGTTTACAAGCATCAAGGCACTTGAAAAAACATAACAGCCCAAGAGTCCCAAGGCCCAATGCCCAAGGCCCATCTTTGAATAATTAATATATATTATATTAATTAATTGTCATGCCAACCATACATCCAAGCCCAAGCCCAAGTCTTGCTTTCCAATTTGATATAAATATTTAGAGAACATTTATAAACTCTTCATTTTCCATATCTATCTCCAATGTGGGACTACTCTCTATTCCCCCAATTTTATATTCAAACTCTTACAATACCCCCACATTTGTATAGTAAATATTGGCGATATTGTACATAGCATGATCCTGAGAAAACATAAAATTGATATACATCAGGAGATGTGTCTTTTGAACTTGAGCATTCCTTAGTAAGTACTTGTTGGATTTACAAATGAATCAGTGTGTATAGGAGACATTGAACTGTTCATCATATTTTGTAAATCGAGACAATAAGTATCACACATATCAAATTTTGATATTTTTCAATTCATACGGTTGGGTTTATTTTGGTTCTGAATAATCCTGGATTCATAGGAGCTTTAGAGAATTTAATCATTTCATTCTCACAAATATATGTGACACAATGATAAGTATCGTGCCATACTAATCTTCTTTCTTCTGTTGGTGTCATTAAGAATGATTAGTCATTCATCCTTATCGTCATAAGTATCATAATATTTCTTATCATAGGAATAAGCAATTTGTTATGCTCTATTACTTGAGTTTTACCCAACTAGTTTTCCACATTGAACCTAGACTTTGAATTACCAAATTGCTAGGTTGGGTTTCCGCTATGCTACTTCTCATTGTGTTGGCTTTAAGCATATTCTCCTCGATAAATATAACACTTTCTCCTTTGGTATTCTCTTTGTTAATTGATCTGCAATATTCTCCTTTGATTTTACAAAATCAATGGAAATAATATCAGTCGAGAGCATGTGTTTTATAGCATTATGTCTATGTCATATGTGCCTTGACTTCCCATTACACTTATGGCTCTTTTCTATCCCAATAGCAGCCATGCATTCACAATGCACACATATGGTCGTCACAGGTTGAGGACACATTGGAATATCTTCCAAGAAATTCTTTAGCCATTCCGCTTCTTCCGCAGCTTTATCCAAGGCTATGAATTCTGATTCCATTGTTGAACGTGTTATACACGTTTGTTTTTGTGATTTCCAAGATACTGCAGCCCCTCCAAGTGTAAACACAGATCCACTTGTTGCTTTTTCTGTATCATTCAAAATCCAATTGGAGTCATTATATCCTTCCAAAACTAGTGGATATTTTATATAATGTAATTCATAATTCACTGATTATTTTTAGAAATCTTAATACTCTAACTAAAGCATCCCAATGATCTTTTGAATGATTACTAGTATATCTTGCCAATCAATTCACATAGTAGGTGTAGGCATTACATTTTTGCATACCAGCCCAATGATGAGCCTCGTACGGAGGCACCACCTTTTTTAGTTGCGGAAGTTGCGGAAAGCGGTCGTCGGAAGGGAAGGGTCAAGAATTGACATTTTTATTGGATTTGGTTCGCTTGTTCAAATTTCGGGTTCGCTCGTTCGGTCTCAGTTTTGATTTATTCTCGGCCTCGCCTCTCTCTCACTAAACCACCCCTCATACCCATATCTCACCCGTGCCTCATGCCCATAATCCCCACGTAACAAAAAAAAGAAGCCAGCATAAGCCTAACCACTCTCCATCAAATTATTGCCTCTCCAATCAAACACGAACCATACACCTCACACCCAACCAAATAACAAACAAACAAAACTTACCTAATCAACCACACATGCAACCACTACCCATCATTCAAGTGCCCTACACGCCCATAACAAATAAAGAAACCCATACCCTTCACGCACCTTGACTGCAACACCTCATTATTTTGCCTTCAATCATCCACCTTGACCATCATTCATCTTCATCCCTAGAGGAGGCACATCTCTCGGCCTGACCCTAGATCCAGAACTTTCACCAACACATCATCACAAAAACGGCATTAACCCTCCATCACCACTGCACTTCATGAGGGGACCATCATTCCTTGATCATCTATCGAATTCATCTTCATTCGGCTGAAAACCTGAAGACACCTCTCGGCTTTGCACAAAACCACACCTGGATCTCTCCTTCCTGGATCACCCTCACTGCACTCAACCCTCTCGGCCTCATCCCCTAACCCTCACTGCCAAGAGCCACGTGAAGCACCCCATGCGCAACCCTAGCCCTACCGAGCACACCACCATCCATGCAGGGGCTGATCATCATCGAACCTTCATGTAGCCGAGCTCCTCAAGCCACTGCCTTCATGCACAGCAAACACCCTTCACTGCCGAGCCTCAAACGCATGAACCAGCCCTGACCTTCACTTGCCATGATCATCATCAACCTTAATGCACACAGCAGCTCTCGGCATCACCATAAACACCATCAGCTCGCCACCCTAACCAAGAACCAAGCCTTAAAAGACAACCCACTGCCGAGAGGAGCAACTTGAACCAACTCTTGATCCTCTATAAACAAATGATCATCAACAGCCCCTGGACCAACTGACCTTCACGAAAAACCTCCACAAACTGCACCATTCACCGCCGAGAACCAGCCACTGCACTGCTCACCAACCCCTCACTTCATTGCCGAGAACCAGCACCTCCACACACTACCGAGAAGAGCCCACTGCATCATCATCAACCGAGCCCATGCACATGAAGAACCGAGACCCTCACTTATAACCTACTGACCTTCCCCAAACTCTCATCAACAAAGCACCCTCCACTGCCAAGAAAACCCCTGCACACTTCACGTGAAACTCACCTTAACAACCCTAGCTAGCCCCAACCTCTCGGCATCACAAGAACCCTAGCCACGCATGTAATCAGCTATCACCCTCAAACAACCCCCTCATGTGCACCAAACCAGCCCACTGCACAACCATACACTGTCCCAACAGCCTTCTAGAACCCACTCAAAACAGCGAGTGATGCCCCTCTGAAACTGTGACCCTAACACCTCCATAACTGCCAAAAATGAATTGTTAGAATGCACACATAACCGAGGACAAAGTAGCCCAAAACAGTGGATAAAAAAACGGAGAAAACAGCGGGCGGAGACCGCGAGTGAAAACGGAAAAAATAGTAAAAACAGTGAAAACAGTGAACCTGTGAAAATAGTAGAAACAGCGAACCAGTGAAAACAGTCGAAACGATATCCCTTCCGGCACCGTGGAACGCACTCCCGGAAAGCGACTTAAAAGGTAAGACCTGAGGGCACCCTTTTATCTTATTTCCGTTATTTATTTTCTAAGCATGATGTAGTCGTTTAAGTTTATTATTGCTTTATGCATGATTAGGATGTTTAATATGTTATATTTTTATGCATGACTAGTTGGTTGTGCTTGAGCATGATTTAATTGTTTAGTATGATATTTATTTTCCTATGCATGATTAGGTTGTTTAGCATGATGATGTTTTATGCATGGTTAATAGGTTGTTCTTAAGCATGTTGTGTAGACTTGGTTAATATTGCACAAATCCATTCATTACAAACGACATAAGTAAGGGACCATTCCGAACCCAACGGTTTGAGGTCTTCCCTTGCGAGGGGTGAGTGCGGCCTTAAATCTCATTTTCCCGGTTCACACCGGGTGGCGACTCCATTTCATTTCTCCGGTTTAGTCCCCCGCGGGCTACTCCGTACTCCCAACCGGGCCGCGAGCCCGGAACAGCGTCGTCCATTTCTGTTGTCTACAGTCTGGCGACTCCACTGGGGATAGAGAATCGCCCTCGAAATATGTCTTGTAATGTTTGGATTTGTGTTTTGATTAACCATGTTTACTGTGGGTTTAAGGAGTTTTATTAAAGGCATTGTTAGAACTAGGTGATGGTTTGGTGTCTTCCTTCACTCACTACCTTTCTATAAGGAAAAGCCGTGAAGGCACCTAGATTATCATCGCATGTGATAGACTAGTTTGGAGGACTCGTTGTTTATTCCTGTCACCAAGCGATAAGAGCCTAAGAGGCTTGGGTACTTAAGTGAGCCTCGCTCCACCCTCCCTCTGGGGAATCTACAACGGGAAGTCCATTCGACAGTTAATCACATACCGTAACTCGTTGGCACGTATCGTAAGGTATAAAAAAGGTGCGTTCACTTGGTCGTTTGAACCCTTGAGTGGGGAGTCCTAGTTGCGAACAACCCTTCGTCAGCGAGAGCTTTTGTTTACACTCCTAAAGCCTACATGTGAACCTTAGTTGCATGACCCTTAGAAAATGTTTGATTATGCTTGTGTTTTGGACCATTTTCATTTGGAGGCAGTTGGACTTTTTATCAGAAATGCGAACTTGTTGGGCCATTTAAACTGGGGCGAGTTCGTATCTTATGACAATTAGGCCCAAAGCTTCTGAAATGTTGATGGGCCATTATGTAGAAATTATTGTTTTATGCCTGAATTATCTTGTTATGTTTGTGTTTTGGACCATCGTTATTTGGATCCAGTTGGACCTTTTGTCATGAGGTATGGGCTTGTTGGGCCATTTAAACTGGGACAAGAACATATCTTATGACGATTGGGCCAAAGGCTTTAAAATGACGATAGGCCAACTTATATATGTATTTTCCACATCACGCGCATCTCACGCATTTCATGCATACACGCATCATGTTAACCCTTTTGTGTCTTAAAAGCCATCATAGATATCCGTTGGGTTAAGAAAAAGAAGTTAGAGTATTGCTTGGGAAGATTCAATACATCAGTCGGTTCATCGCCAAATTGGGAAACAAGTCAGTGAGACTACCAGATTTAGGAGAGAATGAGTTCACCGAGTCGATCGATGTAAGCAGATTGAAGCTGCACTTTGCCTAAAGGAAAGAAGACTGAGCAGTCACCAAGGAAATTGGCGGAAGGCCTAACCCAACGGGATAGGAAACATATACATGCATACACGTAACGCACTTGCAATTCTTGTGTTTGTTCTATGTTTGCAGGTTTCAAACAGAAGAGGAAAATCAGCAGGAGGAAACACATGGCGCCGAGGAGCACAGTGAGGGTCTCACCCACCAAGAACAGGGAGTATCTCTACACATGTATGTGTATACACTACATGCACACGTCTTTATTCTGTTGTTTTGTATTCGCAGGTTTTAAAGAAAAAAAAAGAGAGAGAAAAAAAAGCGGCAAAGATCAAAAGGGGACACAAGCACTGAGGATGACATTGAAGCCACCTTGACAGATGGATTTCGGGCATGTCTAGCTGAAGACGATGAATTTAGTACTAACAGGGAGGCAACCGATACACTTTGTTGCGATTTCTATTTTCATGTTTTGTGTATACATGTCGTAGAATTTTTTATTTTGTGTGTTATTTTGGCAGGTAAAGGCGAAGACATAGCATTTTAAGACAGAGGGAATGGTGCTTGGCAATCACAAAGATGGGAGCTAATTCATTAGTGGTGGCAGAGTAAAAGAAGAAATCCTGAAACGCATCCTAATGAACTTATGCCAAGCAAGAGGCGTATTGAGTACACAATTCATTTGCTTTAATTATTGCTTTGATTTGCCTTCTTTTGGTATTTTCTGTTATTTTCGTGGACAGGATCCACAACTTTTGACCTTTTAAGACTTCCTTTGTGATTTTCTGCTATTTTCGTGGAACGAATCCACAACTTTTTGACATCTCACGATTTCTCTCGTTGTTTTCGCAGACAGGATCCAGTAAGCTTTTTGACTTATGACGACTCCTTTTGTGGTTTAGCTAACCATCGTTATTGCAATTATTGTTCACCTCTTTTGCAGGTCCTATAAATTCAGCTCGGCATTGCTCTCCTCAACACGATCAGACATATATCCAAAGTAAAAGAGAAAAAAAAATGGAAGCAACCTCACAGCAGCGAGTTAAGCAAATTTGTGTTTTCTGTGGATCCAACACTGGTAATAAACCAGAATTCATTGAGGCTGCAAAGGAATTGGGGCGAGTCATGGTTGAGAAGAATATACACCTAGTGTATGGCGGTGGAAATCTTGGGATATTGGGAAGCATCTCAAAAGCCGTTCAGGATGGTGGCGGTCATGTTTTGGGAATCATCCCAAGACCTTTGGCGAACGAACAGTTAATTGGACCAACAAATGGAGATGAACGCATCGTATCAGGTATGTCTGAACGACTCCATGAAATGATAAATACTGCTGATGCGTTTATTGCGTTACCAGGTGGACTTGGTACCCTTGAAGAAATATTCACCGTAGCATCATGGGCGCATTTAAACATTCATCGGAAGCCCATTGGGATACTCAATATTGAGCATTTCTTCGATTTTCTGTTAGTATTTCTTGCGGAAGCCAAAAAACATGAGTTCGTCACCAAATCTGTTCAAGATATTTTCCTGACTGCGACAAAAGCCGAAGAGTTAATTGACCAGATCCTTGCCTTTGAACCGAAGCTCGACCCCATCCTCTCCAAATTGGACTGGACTGACAGTGATCCTAGTAAGAAGCGCAGACTGGACATTGATATGAATCAGTGATGTTTCCCTGCTGACCAGGTAGTGCAGGCATGAGGCCTATTTGAAGGTTTGTGTTCTAGTTTAATTGTTTAAAAAAAAATGAAAAATGAAAAAAATAAAAAATAAAAAATAAAAAGAGAAAAAAAAAAAGAATGAAAAAAAAAATATTGAGTGAGAGAAGTCTTTGATAGTTAGACATATGTCCGGTGATGACATTGAATGTTATAGGGGGAAACCCTAGAAACGATAAGTGCGAGACACGCTCTCTTCCGATATCCTGAATGGATTGATCTCAGTTAGACTCACGAGCACTTGATTACAGAATCCTAGCAGTAGAAACCTGAGTAGTTATCGAGGTGACTAGTTGAAGAGATGATGTATTAGTGAATGACCGTTTGCCTGGGTGTCCACCCAGGTTTACTGATGCTATGATATATGATATGGTTGGAAATAAAGAAAAAGTCTCTGAAAAGAAAATATGAAAGAAAAAAAATAGACCGCCTATAACTGATAAGCGTGAAGCTACCCATGGGCGAGTATTAGGACCACCATGAGGAAAAATGCTACCTTAAAGGGTAGGTGTGTCAGAAAAAAAAAAGAAAAAAATAATGAGAAGAAAAAAGAGAAAAGAAAATGAAAAGAAAGAGACAAAAGAAAAAAGATGAAAATCATATCATGTTGAGTATGCTGAAGTAATCACAGAATGTGATTAAGACATCCAGGTTGGTTAGACCCACTGGTTCGATTCTCCAAAACAAAATCATCGAGTTGGCCTACTTAAGGAACAAGCTGCGAAAGAGCCTTAGCACACACACACATGGAGTCTAGCTTAGATCACCCATTCAGATGATTGGACTTGAGTATATCGAGTACTTTGAAGGTTCTTCGGTTTCGACGCGAAAGCATTCGTTGAGGACAAAAATATGTCTATTTATCAAAGATTATCTTGTGAGAGGTGGTGTAATGTGTGAGGTAGAATATCATATCAGCTTGGGGGCGAAGCCCCACATCAGTATCAGTTTGAAGGCGAGTCCTATCTCAACCTGAGGGCGAGGCCCACATCAGTTCATGATCATTATCAGCCGGGTATGGCATTCTGGGGGCGGAGGCCACATCGGATCAGTATCAGCTGAGTATAGCAGTCTGGGGGCGGGGCCCACACCAGTTCAGATCAGTATATGCCAGGTATGGCGTTCAGAGGGCGAGGCCCACATCAGTTCAGATCAGTATTTGCCGGGTATGGCACTCTGCGGGTTGAGGCCCACATCTCTATCAGTCTTTACCGGGTATGGCATTCTGGGGGCGGAGCCCACATCGGTTCAGTTTCAGTATTTGCTGGGTATGGCACTCTGGGGGCGAGGCCCACATCATTATCAGTCTTTGCATGGTATGGCACTCTGGGGGCGAGGCCCACATCATTATCAGTCTTTGCCGGGTATGGCACACTGGGGGCGAGGCCCACATCATTATCAGAATCAGTCTGGCCGGGTATGGCACTCCGGAGGCGAGGCCCACATCATTGTCAGCATCAGTTTCGCCAGATACGGCACCCCGAATGGAGCAAGCTTCGGGAATAAACAAGCCAAGAATGGTACTCCAAGAATAAAGCAAGCTTCGGGAATAAACAAGCCGGGAATGACAATCTGAGAATGGAGCATGGTTTGGGAATGAACCATCACATCGCATCAGCGTCAGTGTCAGGGATGAGTCCCAGGGCCGAGGCCTACACCTACATCAGTATCAGTTTCGGGGATGAGTCCCAGGGCCGAGGCCTGCAGCAACATTAGTATCAGTTTGGGGCGAGGCCCACATCAGTATTACTCTGGAGGCGAGGCCCATATCAGTATCAGTTTGGGCGAGGCCCATATCATATATCAGTTTGGGGCGAGGCCCATATCGGTATCAGTCTGGGGGCGAGGCCCATATCAGTATCAGTTGTGGGGATGAGTCCCAAGGCCGAGGCCCACGTCACCATCAGTATCCGTTGTAGGGATAAGTCCCAGGGTTGAGGCCCACATTCAGCATAAGCATCAGTATCATTTGTGGGGATGCGTCCCCGGGCCGAGGCCCATTTTGTCAGCGGTATTGGGATGCGTCCCAGGGTCGAGGCCCTCGTTGTCGATTGCGGTTATTGGGATGCGTCCCAGGGTCGTAGACCCACTGCATCATATATTCCATTTTGGGGATGCGTCCCCGGGCTGAGGCCCATTTTGTCAGCGGTATTCGGATGCGTCCCAGGGTCGAGGCCCCCGTTGTCGGTTGCAGTTATTGGGATGCGTCCCAGGGTCGTAGACCCACTGCATCATATATTCCATTTTGGGGATGCGTCCCCGGGCTGAGGCCCATTTTGTCAGCGGTATTGGGATGCATCCCAGGGTCGAGGCCCCCGTTGTCGGTTGCAGTTATTGGGATGCGTCCCAGGGTCGTAGACCCACTGCATCATATATTCCATTTTGGGGATGCGTCCCCGGGCTGAGGCCCATTTTGTCAGCGGTATTGGGATGCGTCCCAGGGTCGAGGCCCCCGTTATCGGTTGCAGTTATTGGGATACGTCCCAGGGTCGTAGACCCACTGCATCATATATTCCATTTTGGGGATGCGTCCCCGGGCCGAGGCCCATTTTGTCAGCGGTATTGGGATGCGTCCCAGGGTTGAGGCCCCCGTTGTCAGTTGCAGTTATCGGGATGCGTCCCAGGGTCGTGGACCCACTGCATCATATTTTGGGGATGCGTCCCCGGGCCGAGGCCCAATTTGTCAGCGGTATTGGGATGCGTCCCAGGGTCGAGGCCCCCGTTGTCGGTTGCAGGTATTGGGATGCGTCCCAGGATCGAGGTCCACTGCATCATCATCACAGTTCACATTTGGTGGTTTGGGAACAAAGCCCAGAGGTCGAGGCACCTCGCCATCATATCAATTCAATTCGAAGCAGCAGGTAAGTCAGGTGGCAGCTGGCAAGCCAGGTAAGTAAAAATACATTGCACGTACTTTGATAGAATTGTAATTGTCACACACTGCACAAGTCCCATCAAAGTGGGGGCGACTGTAGGCATTACATTTTTGCATACCAGCCCAATGATGAGCCTCGTACGGAGGCACCACCTTTTTTAGTTACGGAAGTTGCGGAAAGTGGTCGTCGGAAGGGAAGGGTCAAGAATTGGCATTTTTATTGGATTTGGTTCGCTTGTTCAAATTTCGGGTTCGCTCGTTCGATCTCTGTTTTGATTTATTCTCGGCCTCGCCTCTCTCTCACTAAACCACCCCTCATACCCATATCTCACACGTGCCTCATGCCCATAATCCCCACGTAACAAAAAAAAGAAGCCAGCATAAGCCTAACCACTCTCCATCAAATTATTGCCTCTCCAATCAAACACGAACCATACACCACACACCCAACCAAATAACAAACAAACAAAACTTACCTAATCAACCACACATGCAACCACTACCCATCATTCAAGTGCCCTACATGCCCATAACAAATAAAGAAACCCATACCCTTCACGCACCTTGACTGCAACACCTCATTATTTTGCCTTCAATCATCCACCTTGACCATCATTCATCTTCATCCCTAGAGGAGGCACATCTCTCGGCCTGTCCCTAGATCCAGAACTTTCACCAACACATCATCACAAAAACGGCATTAACCCTCCATCACCACTGCACTTCATGAGGGGACCATCATTCCATGATCATCTATCGAATTCATCTTCATTCGACTGAAAACCTGAAGACACCTCTCGGCTTTCCACAAAACCACACCTGGATCTCTCCTTCTTGGATCACCCTCACTGCACTCAACCCTCTCGGCCTCATCCCCTAACCCCTCACTGCCAAGAGCCACGTGAAGCACCCCATGCGCAATCCTAGCCCTGCCGAGCACACCACCATCCATGCAGGGGCTGATCATCATCGAACCTTCATGTAGCCGAGCTCCTCAAGCCACTGCCTTCATGCACAGCAAACACCCTTCACTGCCGAGCCTCAAACGCATGAACCAGCCCTGACCTTCACTTGCCATGATCATCATCAACCCTTAATGCACACAGCAGCTCTCGGCATCACCATAAACACCATCAGCTCGCCACCCTTACCAAGAACCAAGCCTTAAAAGACAACCCACTGCCGAGAGGAGCAACTTGAACCAACTCTTGATCCTCTATAAACAAATGATCATCAACAGCCCCTGGACCAACTGACCTTCATGAAAAACCCTCCACAAACTGCACCATTCACCGCCGAGAACCAGCCACTGCACTGCTCACCAACCCCTCACTTCATTGCCGAGAACCAGCACCTCCATACACTGCCGAGAAGAGCCCACTGCATCATCATCAACCGAGCCCATGCACATGAAGAACCGAGACCCTCACGTATAACCTACTGACCTTCCCCAAACTTCATCAACAAAGCACCCTCCACTGCCAAGAAAACCCCTGCACACTTCACGTGAAACTCACCTTAACAACCCTAGCTAGCCCCAACTTCTCGGCATCACAAGAACCCTAGCCATGCATGTAATCAGCTATCACCCTCAAACAACCCCCTCATGTGCACCAAACCAGCCCACTGCACAACCATACACTGTCCCAACAGCCTTCTAGAACCCACTCAAAACAGCGAGTGATGCCCCTCTGAAACTGTGACCCTAACACCTCCATAACTGCCGAAAATGAATTGTTAGAATGCACACATAACCGAGGACAAAGTAGCCCAAAACAGTGGATAAAAAAATGGAGAAAACAGCGGGCGGAGACCGCGAGTGAAAACGGAAAAAACAGTAAAAACAGTGAAAACAGTGAACTTGTGAAAATAGTAGAAAAAGCGAACCAGTGAAAACAATCGAAACGATATCCCTTCCGGCACCGTGGAACGCACTCCCGGAAAGCGACTTAAAAGGTAAGACCTGAGGGCACCCTTTTATCTTATTTCCGTTATTTATTTTCTAAGCATGATGTAGTCGTTTAAGTTTATTATTGCTTTATGCATGATTAGGATGTTTAATATGTTATATTTTTATGCATGACTAGTTGGTTGTGCTTGAGCATGATTTAATTGTTTAGTATGATATTTATTTTCCTATGCATGATTAGGTTGTTTAGCATGATGATGTTTTATGCATGGTTAATAGGTTGTTCTTAAGCATGTTGTGTAGACTTGGTTAATATTGAACAAATCCATTCATTACAAACGACATAAATAAGGGACCATTCCGAACCCAACGGTTTGAGGTCTTCCCTTGCGAGGGGTGAGTGCGGCCTTAAATCTCATTTTCCCGGTTCACACCGGGTGGCGACTCCATTTCATTTCTCCGGTTTAGTCCCCCGCGGGCTACTCCGTACTCCCAACCGGGCCGCGAGCCCGGAACAGCGTCGTCCATTTCTGTTGTCTACAGTAGGCAATTTCCAGTCTAGTATAATTCGTGATGTATTGTAGTTTGTCAATTATACAAACTCCATATATGATTTTGTAGAATGAATTCTACTTCACTATTTATTGTTTCTTTCCAATAAATAGATTCAGACGAAGTTATGGCCTCTTGATATATTTGAGGATCGGCTTCAGTGAGAAAGGTTAAAAAATCAGGTCCATAATCTTTTGCTATCTTGATTCCTTTTCCTTTTATAGGTTCTAGATCTTTCTCTTGGAGAGTTTATATTGATTCATTTGATTCCAAAACCTTATATTGAACACCAGATGAAGACGCAACATCAACCACATTCTCTTGGATAAATTCAAGCACTTTACATTTATTTTTATCAAGTCTATCCTTATAAGGAAATATATGCTCAAACCATTTAGTATTATTAGATTCAATAATGGTATTTACTTGGATATCCGAAATTTCAAATTTAATTACTAGAAATCGGTATGTTGCACTATTTTTAGCATATCTAATAAACACATAATCAACAGTTTTAGGTCCAAGCTTAACTCTTTTAGGCGATGGAACTTGAACCTTTGCTAGACAACCCCACACTTTCAAGATTTTGTATGCAGGTAGCCTTTTCTTCCGTTTTTCATTTGGAGATTGATCACTCTTCTTTCGTGGAATTTTGTTTAAGATGGTATTAGCCGTAAGTAAGGCTTCACCCCATATAGTATGTGGTAAAACTGTTGAGAATGAAATTCATCATATTCCTTAAACTTCTATTTTTCCGTTCAGCCACCTCATTCTGTTGAGGAGTGTAGGGTGTTGTTGTTTGATGAATTATTCCATTAGAAGTAAAAAAATTCAACGAAGGCATTAGATTCGTATTCTCTGCCTCTATCAGATCGTAAAATTTTGATCTTCTTATTAACTGATTTTCCACCTCAGATTTATATGTCCTAAACATATTCAAAGATTCATCTTTGCTATATATCAAATATACATAACAATATCTACTATTATCATCTATGAAAGTGATGTTGTATTTATTTCCACCACGACTTGGTATTGATTTAAAATCACTTAAATCTGTATGAATTAATTCTAACAATTCATTGGATCTTTTAATCACAGATTTATCGAACTTGCTAGCAAACTTTGATTCAATGCATATTTCAAATTTATGCATATTATCTTTTGTACAATTAGGTAATAGACCAAGATTAACCATTCTATGCATACATTTAATGTTTATGTGAGCTAGTCTAGCATGCCATAATGTAGAAGATTCAAGCAAGTAAACAGAAGCCATATTTATTTTATTAATAGTAGCATCAGCAAATACATTGAGTTTGAAGAGCCCTTCAGAGAGATAGCCATTTTCTACAAATGTTTCCCATTAGTGAGAATAAATTAGTCAGATTCAAATACAAGTTTAAACACTTCTTGCTTAAAACAGAACTAGAAACAAGACTGTGGGAACATAGGATCTAGGGCGACGCATGTTGTCCCGGGCTCGCGGCCCGGTCGGGAGTACGGAATAGTCCGGGGGACTAAACCGGAGAATAATGGAGTCGCCACCTAGTGTGAACCAGGAAAATGAGATTTAAGGCCGCACTCACCCCTCGCAAGGGAAGACCTCAAACCGTTGGGTTCGGAATGGTCCCTTACTTATGTCACTGTAATGAAAGGATTTATGTAATAATTTAATCAAGTTTAAGTAACACTTATTTCCAAGAGTATCATGCTTCTAAATTCACATGCATACATCAACAAGTTCATCACAACATGCAACATCACATGGCAATCTCATGAACATTTCTCAATCATATGATAGGGAAAACTAAGAACAACCTAATCATGCTTGAGTACTATCTCATGAACATATTAACCAAATAACATGCTAATAGCCTAATCATGCTTGAATATCATCCCAAGAACACATCGAATGGATAAATGCAGGAATACAAATAATATGATTGGCTACATAATGCAAGGGAGATCACCCAAAAGGCAGTTGTGCATGAAATATGATGAGACAGACTTAGTTCAGTGTGTGCGCGTTCGTGTAGCGTTCGTAAACTCGTTCGAACGGTAAACAGAAGGTTCGCGTTTGTGTAGTGTTTGATAACGCGTTCAAACGGATCCAGACCTGATGAAACAAAATGCATGCGCGTTCGAGTAGCGTTTGTAAAACGCGTTCGAACATGAAACATAAGGTTCGCGTTCATATAGCGTTCGATAACGCGTTCGAACGGATCCAGACCTGATGAAACAAAATACATGCGTGTTCGAGTAGCGTTTGTAAAATGTGTTCGAACGGGAAACAGAAGGTTCGCGTTCGTATAGCATTCTAAAACGATTTCGAACGGGAACAGACCTGATGCACAAAATGTGAAGCAATAAATACATAAAAAAAGCAAATAGCGAAATACGAAGTGCGGTGAAGCATCGTGGCGAATGATTTTAACCTCTCCAATTAGAGGACCTTTCATCGCACTTACTAAGCCCATGCGCTTATCTCAATGCATATAAAAATAAAGACAATAACCTTAGACTTCATATACCCGATTGAACACATCTTATATTCAACCGAATATACATTAATCGGCGCGGCAAAGCATCATGGTAAAGGATTTTAACCTTTTCAATTAGAGGACCTTTCATCGCACTTACTAAGCCCATGCGCTCGATCACATCATGCATACAAAAATAAAGACAATCATATCAAACTTAGTATATCCGATTGAACATATCTTATATCCAACCGAACACACATCAACCGGCGCGGCAAAGCATTGTGGTAAAGGATTTTAACCCCTCCAAATAGGGGACCTTTAATCCGACTTACTAAGCCCATGCACTCGATTGAATCATGCATACAAAAGTAACATGCATAATTCAAATAATGAAAAATAAATAAACGGAAGCAACATAAAATAAAAGAGTGTGCCGTTTACTCAAGTGGTACATGAAGTTGTATCCCGAGTACAGATAATACTACCGTCCATTCGGAATCGGCTATGAAATTTATCTCCGGGTTTCCAACCTATATACCACAAGAGGCGACACATTTTCCATTTCATTCAAGCCACAACATGCATCCATAAATGACTCTCATGCGAATAGAATTCAATAAACAATCAAAAGACGAATATAATCTAATGAGAAAAGTGCCCTCAGGTCTAACCTTTTAAATCACCTCTCGGATGTACGGTACACGATCGTCGGAATGGTGGATGCTCCGCAACTCTTCCGGTTCACTGGTTCACTGCTCTCGTTCGTTGTCTTACTGTTTTGAGTCGTCGTTCTCCATCTTTTGCTGCTGTTTGGCCTCCGTTTTGCTGCTGTTTCCTCTGTATTTTCCACCCACTGTTCAGGTTACTGTTTTGGCATTTCCACGGACTGTTTTGAGTGTTTTTTGTGGGTTTTTAGTGCAGTCTTGTGTGATTATTTTAAGGATTATAAATGCAGTTTTTATATTACTGTTTTGAGGATTTTATGGACTGTTTTAAGAGGATTTGGCTGCTGTTTTGGGGGTGATTTGGGTTACTATTCAGGCGTGATTTAGAAGGTGTAGGGGCTGCTGTTTTCGGTTGTGGAGTGGGGGAGATGAAGAGAATTATTTGTGTTTTTCTTCTTGCTATTGCCATGAGTGGCTAGGGCTCTTGGTATTGTGATTTTCGTGTAAGTCTTGTGTATGAGCCAGGGGGTGCATGTCTTGGTTAGGGGTTGTTTATATAGAGAAAGGCAAGGGCTTCACCTTGTCTCACAAGGAAGGGATTTGATTTGGTGTTGAGCAAGGAAAGTTAAAGATTGAGGGGGGACGATTAGGAAGTCAATATCTTTAATTTGTTATAATTGATTTTAATTAGGCATGACATCTTTTTAATTTGGTATGTGATTTTTAGATTTGTTTTGATTTCACCATGTGTTAAATATGTGTTTTAAGTGGACTTGGGCGTGTGGGCCAAGGCTTGGGCGAATTGGGCTTAATGTGAGGCTAGCAGGAAAACCAGAATTACCGACACCGTTCGAACGCCTCCTCGAATGTGGCACGAACGCCCGCAATCTGTTTGCCGTTCGAACGCATACACGAACGTAGCACGAATGAAAATAGTGAACCTTGTTTATTCTGAATTTCCCCTTCCGATGTCCGTTTTCCGTGACCTCCGTGACTTAAAAGGTAGTGTCTCCAAATGAGACTCATCATATGGACTTATGTGAAAAAATGCAGTGCCTACAGTCGCCCCCACTTTGATGGGACTTGTGTAATGTGTAACAGTGACAATCCTATCAAAGTTATGCAATGCATTTTCACTTACCTAGCTCGCCAGCTGCCACTTGACTTACCATGTGTTGAGTTGATTTGATTTGGTGGTGAGGTGCTGTGACCCCTGGTTCACTCTCGAACCGTGCTCCATTTTTAGAGCGCCATTTTCGGCATCTTTTGTGTGTGTGCTCCATTTTGGAGCGCCATTTTTGGCATTTGCTGTGTGTGTTCCATTTTGGGACGCCATTGTCGGCCTTTGCTGTGTGTGCTCCATTTTGGAACGCCATTTTCGGCATTTGCTGTGTGTGCTCCACTTTGGAACGCCATTTTCGGCCTTTGCTGTGTGTGCTCCATTTTGGAATGCCATTTTCGGCATCTGTTGTGGGTGCTCTATTTTTGGAGTGCCATTTTCGGCGTCTGTTGTGAATGCTCCATTTTGGAGTGCCATTTTCGGCGTCTGCTATGTGTGCTCCATTTTGGGGCACCATTTTCGGCATCTGTTGTGAGTGCTCCATTTTGGAGTGCTATTTTCGGCGTCTGTTGTGAATGCTCCATTTTGGAGTGCCATTTTCGGCGTCTGCTATGTGTGATCCATTTTGGGGCGCCATTTTCAGCATCTGTTGTGGTAGCGGTCCATTTCCGAATCGTGCTGTGCGAGAATATGGCTCATTTTTGAACCGTTATTTCATGAGATGGTCTTTACCGCTACAAACCTGCGAACACAAAACAAACATTGCATGTATGTGATATGTATGCATGTATGCATGTATATGTATCATATTCCGATGGGTTAGGCCTTCCTTGGTCCATTTCCGAACCGTGCTCCATTTTCAGAGTGCCATTTTTAGCGAGATGAGATGATGGTCCATTTCGAATCGTGCTCCATTTTCGGAGTGCCATTTTCGGCGAGATGTGATAATGGTCTATTTCCGAACCGTTGCTCTATTTTTAGAGTGCCATTTTCGGCAAGTGATGAGATGATGGTCCATTTCCGAACCGTTGCTGATGAGAGATAGTCCATTTCCGAACCATTACTGATATGAGAGTGGCCCACTTCCAAACCGTTACTGATATGAGAGTGGTCCATTTTCGAACCGTTGCTGATGAGAGATAGTCTATTTCCGAACCATTACTGATATGAGAGTGGTTCATTTCCGAACCGTTGCTGAAAAGAGAGTGGTCCATTTCCGAACCATTACTGATATGAGAGTGGTCAATTTCCAAACCGTTACTGATAATGATGTGGGCCCCGCCCCCAGAGTGCCATACCCGGCCAGACTGATGCGGATAAGGATGTGGGCCTCGCCCCAAGAGTGCCATACCCGGCCAGACTGATGTGGATAAGGATGTGGGCCTCGCCCCAAGAGTGTCATACCAGGCCAGACTGATGCTGATAAGGATGTGGGCCTCGCCCCCAGATTGCCATACCTGGCCAGACTGATGCGGATAAGGATGTGGGCCTCACCCCAGTAGTGCCATACCCGGCCAGACTGATGCGAATAAGGATGTGGGCCTCGCCCCAAGAGTGCCATACCCGGCTAGACTGATACTGTTAATGATATTGGCCTCGCCCTCAGACTGATACCGATATGGGCTTCGCCCCCATGCTGATACTGATATGGGCTTCGCCCCCCAGATTGATGCTGATGTGGGCATTGCCCTCAAACTGATGTGGGCCTTGCCCCAAAACTGTTACTGATGTGGGCCTCACCCCAAACTGGTACTCATGTGGGCCTCGCCCCAGATTAATACTGATATGGGCCTCGGCCCTAAACTGATGCTGACATGGGCCTCGCCCCCAGACCGAGACTGATATGGGCCTCGTCCCAAACTGATACTGACGTGGGCCTCGCCCCCAGACTGGTATTGAAGTGGGCCTCACCCCCAGACTGATACTAATGTGGGCCTCAACCCTCAGATTACTACCCGAATCTAACACCAATATGGGCCTCAGCCCCAGGATTATTACCCGATTCCGATATTGTGCTTTTGTTATGCCTTATTGGCTTGTCTTCGCCGCTTTCTCTTTTTCTTCTTCAAAACATGTGAACACAAAACAAAACAAACACAAAATGGTGCAAAATGGGTTACGTGTATGCATGTATGCGTGAATGTTCCCATCCCGTTGGGTTAGGTCTTCTGCCAACTCTCTTGGTGGCTGCTCAGTCTTTTGACAAGTCTGCCCTCTTCCCTAACCAACGGGTATCTATGATGGCCTTCAGAACACAAGGGTTAACATGATGTATGTATGCATGGGGTGCATGAGATGCGTGTAACATATATAACATACTAAATCAACTAAAATTTTCAAACAAATCGGCCCGTTATCATTTTAGAAGCTTCTGGGCTAACTGTCATAGGAGTGAACTCGTCCCAGTTTAAATGGCCCAACAAGTTCACATCTCATGGCAAGGAGCCCAACTAAATCCAAATGGTAATGTTCCGAACACAAGCACAAAGTGGCCCATCAACACTTAGAAGCCTTTGGCCCAATCGTCATAAAATACGTTCTTGTCCCAATTTAAATGGCCCAACAAGCCCATATCACATGACAAATGGTCCAAATGGATCCAAACGGCGATGTTCCCAAACACAAGCATAAAAGAAAGATAATGCAAACATAAAACAATAATTTCTACAGAATGGCCCATCAATGTTTCAGAAGCTTTGGGCCCAATGGTCATAAGGTACGAACTCGCCCCAGTTTAATTGGCCCAGCAAGTCCGCATTTCTGACAATGGTCCAACTGCATCCAAATGAGGATGGTCCACAAGCACATACTCAAGGAAATAATTGTTACTTTAACCATACAACCTCGGTCTATGGGTGGGTTCACAAGAGTGTAGACAAAGACTCTCATCGGCGAAGGATTGCCCACAACTAGGTCTCCCCAATCAAGGGTTCGAACGACCAAGTGAGCGCACCCTTTTTTATACACTAAAGTACGTGCCAATGAGCTATGGTGTGTGATTGACTGTCAAATGGATTTCCCGTTGTAGATTCCCCAGATGGAGGGTGGAGCGAGGCTCTCTTAAGTACCCTAGCCTTTTAGGCTCTTATCGCTTGGTGACAGGAATAAACAACGAGTCCTCCAAATTAGTCCATCACAATAGGCTAAGGGTAGATGGCCATATAGGTGCCTTCACAGCTTTTCCTTCTAGGAAGGTAGTGAATGAAGAAAGACACCAAACCATTACCTAGCCTCAAGATGCCTTTGATTAAACCCCCATTTTATCCACTATAGACACGGTCAATTAAAACATAAATCCAAACATTACAAGACAATATTTTGGGGCCGATTCTCTATCCCCAGTGGAGTCTCCAGACTGTGGGAACACAGGATCTGGAGCGACGCATGCTGTCCCGGGCTCGCGGCCCGGTCAGGAGTACGGAATAGTCCTGTGGACTAAACCGGAGAATAATGGAGTCGCCACCTGGTGTGAACCAGGAAAATGAGATTTAAGGCCGCACTCACCCCTCGCAATGGAAGACCTCAAACCGTTGGGTTCGGAATGGTCCCTTACTTATGTCACTTGTAATGAAAGGATTTATGTAATAATTTAATCAAGTTTAAGTAACATTTATTTCCAAGAGTATCATGCTTCTAAATTCACATGCATACATCAACAAGTTCATCACAACATGCAACATCACATGGCAATCTCATGAACATTTCTCAATCATATGATAGGGAAAACTAAGAACAACCTAATCATGCTTGAGTACTATCTCATGAACATATTAACCAAATAACATGCTAATAGCCTAATCATGCTTGAATATCATCCCAAGAACACATCGAATGGATAAATGCAGGAATACAAATAATATGATTGGCTACATAATGCAAGGGAGATCACCCAAAAGGCAGTTGTGCATGAAATATGATGAGACATACTTAATTCAGTGTGTGCGCGTTCGTGTAGCGTTCGTAAACGCGTTCGAACGGTAAATAGAAGGTTCGCGTTCGTGTAGCGTTTGATAACGCGTTCGAACGGATCCAGACCTGATGAAACAAAATGCATGCGCGTTCGAGTAGTGTTTGTAAAACACGTTCGAACGGGAAACATAAGGTTCGCGTTTGTATAGCGTTCGATAACGCGTTCGAACGGATCCAGACCTGATGAAACAAAATGCATGCGCATTCGAGTAGCGTTTGTAAAACGTGTTCGAACGGGAAACAGAAGGTTCGCGTTCGTATAGCGTTATAAAATACGTTCGAACGGGAACAGACCTGATGCACAAAATGTGACGCAATACATACATAAAAAAAGCAAATAGCGAAATACGAAGCGCGGCGAAGCATCGTGGCGAAGGATTTTAACCTCTCCAATTAGAGGACCTTTCATCGCACTTACTAAGCCCATGCTCTTATCTCAATGCATATAAAAATAAAGACAATAACCTTAGACTTCATATACCCGATTGAACACATCTTACATTCAACCGAATATACGTTAATCGGTGCGGTAAAGCATCATGGTAAAGGATTTTAACCTCTTCAATTAGAGGACCTTTCATCGCACTTACTAAGCCCATGCGCTCGATCACATCATGCATACAAAAATAAAGACAATCATATCAAACTTAGTATATCCGATTGAACATATCTTATATCCAACCGAACACACATCAACCGGCGCGGCAAAGCATTGTGGTAAAGGATTTTAACCTCTCCAAATAGGGGACCTTTAATCCGACTAACTAAGCCCATGCACTCGATTGAATCATGCATACAAAAGTAACATGCAGAATTCAAATAACAAAAAATAAATAAACCGAAGCAACATAAAACAAAAGAGTGTGCCGTTTACTCAAGTGGTACATGGAGTTGTATCCCGAGTACAGATCATACTACCGTCCATTCGGAATCGGCTATGAAATTTATGTCCGAGTTTCCATCCTATATACCACAAGAGGCGACACATTTTCCATTTCATTCAAGCCACAACATGCATCCATAAACGACTCTCATGTGAACAGAATTCAATAAACAATCAAAAGATGAATATAAACTAATGAGAAAAGTGCCCTCAGGTCTAACCTTTTCAATCACCTCTCGGATGTACGGTACACGATCGTCGGAATGGTGGATGCTCCGCAACTCTTCCGGTTCACTGGTTCACTGCTCTCGTTCGTTGTCTTACTGTTTTGAGTCGTCGTTCTCCATCTTTTGCTGCTGTTTGGCCTCCGTTTTGCTGATGTTTCCTCTGTATTTTCCACCCAATGTTCAGGTTACTGGTTTGGAATTTCCACGGACTGTTTCGAGTGTTTTTTGTGGGTTTTTAGTGCAGTCTTGTGTGATTATTTTAAGGATTATAAATGCAATTTTTATGTTACTGTTTTGAAGATTTTAGGGACTGTTTTAAGAGGATTTGGCTACTGTTTTGGGGGTGATTTGGGCTACTGTTCAGGCGTGTTTTAGAAGGTGTAGGGGCTACTATTTTCGGTTGTGGAGTGGGGGAGATGAAGAGAATTATTTTTGTTTTTCTTCTCGCTATTGCCGTGAGTGGCTAGGGCTCTTGGTATTGTGATTTTCGTGTAAGTCTTGTGTATGAGCCAGGGGGTGCATGTCTTGGTTAGGGGTTGTTTATATAGAGAAAGGCAAGGGCTTCACCTTGTCTCACAAGGAAGGGATTTGATTTGGTGTTGAGCAAGGAAAGTGAAAGATTGAGGGGGGACAAATTTGGTTTAGATTAGGAAGTCAATATCTTTAATTTGTTATAATTGATTTTAATTAGGCATGACATCTTTTTAATTTTGTATGTGATTTTTAGATTTGTTTTGATTTCACCATGTGTTAAATATGTGTTTTAAGTGGGCTTGGGCGTGTGGGCCAAGTCTTGGGTGAATTGGGCTTAATGTGAGGCTAGCAGCAAAACCAGAATTACCGACACCGTTCGAACGCCTCCTCGAACGCGGCACGAACGCCCGCAATCTGTTTGCCGTTCAAACGCATACACGAACGCAGCATGAACGAAAACAGTGAACCTTGTTTATTCTGAATTTCCCCTTCCGATGTCCGTTTTCCGTGACCTCCGTGACTTAAAAGGTAGTGTCTCCAAATGAGACTCATCATAGGGACTTATGTGCAAAAATGCAGTGCCTACAAAGATTCTTAGTAATTTTAGGGACACGTATTACATCCATAAGGGCAAGTTTTTTCCCGGAAGTGAATTTGAGAATCACTTTCCCTTTTTCCAGCAACAGTTCCAGCAGTTGCATTGCCCATATATAATTTCTGATCGCCATTGTTAGGATTGTAAGTGAGAAGCATATTTTTGTTTCCATAAATATGTCTTGTTGCACCAGTATCCATCCACCAATCTTTACTATCAGTCAATAAATTGACTTCAGAAATAACAACACCAACAAATTCTTCTTCAAAATATTTGCTTTTTTGTTGTTCTTATTACCATTTGGACCAGGATTTCCTTTCTTGTTGCGGTATCTAGTACTCTATGTCCAATTTTTCCACACACCCAACAAGCACCTTTAATTCCCTTGAAATTTTTCCCTTTTGCTACAAGAACTTTCTGAGTTTTATCTTTCCCTTTATCGTTCCATTTATTTTTATGGTTTTGAGGCTTAGGCTTGGGCACCCATCCAATCTCAATGGCATTTTCTTTGGCTTCAAATTCTGAAACATTCAGCCTTTCACTCTTGTGGTGATCTTCTTGCACCCTTAGTTTGAGAACCAGATCCTCCATTGACATATCAGTCTTTTTATACTTCAAATGTATCTTGAAATCATTCCAAGATTAAGGCAATTTTTCTATCACATATCCGACAATAAATTGTACTGTAGAGCCATGCCTTCTGCCGCAAGTTCATGGAGAAGAATATGTTATTCTTCGACTTGGTTGACAACAATTTGTGAATCCATCATTTGGTACTTTTGAAATTTCCCAACAATGAACTTCTTTGAACCAGCATTTCGATCTTACATTTATTGTCCAGGGATTCCCATAAATCCATAGCAGTTTTATAATATATGTACACATCATACAAATAAACATCAAGGCTGTTCAAAATATAATTCCTACATAAAAACTCATTGTGTTTCAATTCATCAATTGCATTGAGATTTTCTGCAGGAATATTATCTCCCTCTGCCACAGGTCATTCTTCTTTGATGACATGTGCAAGGTTCATTGTTGTTAGATAAAACAACATTTTCTGTTGTCATCGTTTAAAATCCAGTCCTTTGAACTTGTCTTGTTTCTCAACATGAGGTTTCACAATATTCGCAGATTGTTCCATAATTCTTCTATAGATTATTGAAGAACAATAAGTGAATGTAATAATTATGTATTGTATATATATTTAGATAATATCAACAACCAATTCAAAATTGAAAATTACAATGCATGTAATTAAAATCATCAACAAACAAATCAGAATCGAAACTTACAATTCAAGTAACAAAAATCAATAAACACATTGACTTGTAAAGATTGAGACTAGCTTATGAGGCTATGTTCTATAGTAGAAATTCGCCCATACTCTTGTGCTTCTAGTTCGTTGGACGTCTGTGTAGACACTGTATTTTTGCATAAAGCCCAATGATGAGCCTCGTATGGAGGCACTACCCGATAAGTTGCGGAAGTCGCGAGAAACGGACGTCGGAAGGGAAAATTCAAAATTAAATACCTTGCCAAAATTAATTCCTTTGTTTAGCCTCGGGTTCGCTTGATTGATTTCTGTTTTAAAATTTTAGCCTCGGCCCGAAACCCTCGCTACCAATGAAATACCCATTTCGCCCAAGCCCAATCCAAAAATAATTAAATCACATTTAAAACACATGTGCCAAATTAAATAAAATCCTCTTCTTAATCTAAGTAAATCCCATTCCTAAATTAAATAAATCACCTCCCAAATTAAAGATATTCCCCACCAAAATTACACAAATTTTTTTCCCTAAATAAATTAATTAAACACATCTCTTTTTTGCATGATTTTATTTCCTTGTTTGGAATCTTATGCACAAGGAAACCATAGGATCACCATTATAAAAAGAGGACTAAACCAAACCCTAAACTTCCTCCCTCATTGGCCGGGCTCTTTCACTCTCATTCACGGCTCCTCAGTCCCATCTCTTTCCTCTCATTACACTCTCAACAACCCCATCTTTTTCCTTCTCTCTTCACGCATACGACCACTCAAAAAACCCTAACACACGGCCTGGCTCTCTTGTCTCCCCCTCTAACAAAAAAAGCTCACCGACTAAGCCTTCCACGTAGCACACATAGACCAAATTCACCAAAGTCACCCCACTAACTGACCAAAATAACAAACTCAACTGACCCTTCCTTGGCTCACTCAAGGCATCACTTAGCCCCCCTACTGAACCGATACACATACGGGCCACTGCACGTCCCTCACTCTCTCAGCACACACACAGTCCACTCAAACAAATCAACAAAACCCAAGCATCAACCGAACACCCTTCATCCTTCACTCTTTCTCACGAACCACAAACAACCCATCAGCCACCGAACCATCACAAGCAAACAAAACAAACTGACTAGCTTTCCACTACAAACTGCTCTGACCGACTAAACAAAAATAACAAATAACCCACGTGAAGACCAGACTAAACCGAAACAAATAACCAATTCAGCCCTCATCAAACTGCCGAACCAGACAGAGCCAAAACAGCCCCTTAACCGACCCCTTCACTGCCACAAATTAAGCCTTAAACCGACAACAAAACAATAAACAGATTTCCCTCGACCGAGAGCAATACACTGCACCAAAAATAGTCCAAACCAGTCCCAATAAATACCCCAAAACAATCAAAATATCACCCTAAAACAGTGAGCAAATACGACGAACAAACAGCAGCAAAAAAAACAGTGAAAAAAACATAGAAAACAGCAGTGAAAATAGCGAAACAGTGAAGGAAAATTCTGAATCAGAAAACCAAAAAAATTACGGAGCATTAACCCTTCCGGCGACGGTGTAACGCACTTCTGAGAAGCAATTTAAAAGGTAAGACCTGTGGGCACCCTTTGCTATTTATTTATCTTTTCACTTATTTATTGTCATTCGTTCGCATGCATAATTATGTTCCATGTCTAATTTTTTATTTATATTTGGTTAATGATTGCGTACCATCTCTTGCGGTATATCGGATGGAAACCCAGACGTAAATTCCGTAGCCGAATCCGAATGGACGGTCATGCGGTCTATACTTGGGATACAATTCCACATACCGCTTGAGAAACTTTCAAGCATGTGTCTCATCTTGTTATTTAATTTTGCGTTTATTATTCAGCTATTGACTTTCTATGTATTGTTTCTTTATTTATGCATTGTCAATTAGTGCGCATGGGCTAATCAGGATGGATTAAAGGTCCTCTATTCGAGGGAAATGCCTAAAGGCTACCTTTACCACGATGTTTTGCCGCGCCGGATGAAGTATGCTTGATTGAATGTGAAATAGGTTCAATCGGGCATACGAGGTCTCATATAGATGTCGGTCTTGGTTGCATCTCTTTTATTCTTATGTTATTTACTTTCCGCACGTTATCACTTTATTTATTTATGTAGTGTTAATTTAGTGCGTATGGGCTAATCACGAAAGATTAAAGGTCCTCCATTTGAGGGAAAAGCCTAAGGGCTGCCTTTACCATGATGTTTTGCCACGCCGGATAAAGTATGTTTGATTGAATGAGAAATATGTTCTGTCAGGCATACGAAGTCCCATATAGATGTCGGCCTTGGTTGCATCTCTTTTATTCTTATGTTATTTACTTTCCGCATGTTATTGCTTTATTTATTTATGTAGTGTCAATTTAGTGCGTATGGGCTAATCAGGATGGATTAAAGGTCCTCTATTCGAGGGAAATGCCTAAAGGCTACCTTTACCATGATGTTTTGCCGCTCCAAATGAGGTATACTTGATTGAATGTGAAATACATTCAATCGGGCATACGAGATCCCATTTAGATGTTGGCCTTGGTCGCATCTCTTTTATTATTCTGTTATTTACTTTTAACTCATTATTGCTTTATTTATTTACGCATTGCTATCTCGTGAGCATGGGCTAATCACGTTGAGCTAAAGGTCCTCCATTTGAGGGAAAAGCCCAAATGCTACATTTACCACGATGTTTTGCTACGCCGGGTCGCACCCTTTTTCTTCTAATTTAGTTATTCACCTTTTTGTTTGTTATTTATTTCTTCGTATTCATCCTATTAGTTATCTCTATTCATTCTGCCACATCGCTTCACGTTTACTTCCATGCATGCTTGCCCCTTTTAGTTATTTCTTTTACATTACGTACTTAATTATCCAATTTTATTATTAATGCTTTTACAGTTATTGTTAATTACATTACTGCGCTTCATTGTTCAATACGTTTATAGAATTATGCATTTGCCTTCATTTTTATTTACGTTTATGGGTGTGCAAATTCGTGTGTTTATTTAAATTATCTTGCATGTGTTGCATAAGACTTAGTTATATTATTGCATAAATACTTTCATTACAATTGGCATAAGTAATGGACCAATCTGAACCCAACAGTTTGAGGTATTCCCTTGCGAGGGGTGAGTACGGCCTTAAATCATTTCCCAGTTCACACTGGGTGGTGACTCCATTTTATTTCTCAGGTTTAGTCCCTCGCGGGCTACTCCGTACTCCCGACCGGGCCGCGAGTCCGGGCAGCATCGCCCACCTCTGTGGCTGTATCCACAGTCTGCCATCAGGATACAACAATCTGCAAGTCGAAAATCTACACTGGATGTTTTGACCCCTTGCGAATCTACTGGATGTTTTTCTTTCCGTTTTCAAGGATCAGTAAGTTGGTATATGGAAAATTCTATCAATTTCAAATATTATGTATTCTTATATCTCTGTCTTTTCTATTCCTTATTTATTTATAAGGAACAAAAATAAGTGGTTACTGCTCCCAGTTTTATCAGAGTAGTTGTGTTGATCAGACACAACTTTTTGATTCAAAATCAAAATAAAAAAGAAAGAAATGTATATTATATTAATTAATTGCCATGCCAACCACACATCCAACCCCATGCCCAAGCCCAAGCCTTGCTTTCCAATTTGATATAAAAATTTAGAGAATATTTATAAACTCTTCATTTTCCATATCTATCTCTAATGTAGGACTACTCTATATTCCCCATATTTGCTATACAAACTCTTGCAGATAGCTCTAGAAGCTTCAAGATATGGTTATTTCCCTTGTATTATTTATCTGAACTTAAAATGTTGGTTTTTTGTGTGATTTTGTTTCGGCATGTAATTTTTTTTTTTTGTCAACCGAGTTTTTCACTACTAATATTGATAGTTAAAATTGTATCAGTATTATAGTGATATTTGAATATCAATATTTTAATGATATTTTAATATATGTATATTAGTGATATTATTGTGTCAAAATATTACTGATACCATTGTGTCAGAAAATTAGTGTCAGTAATTTCTAATTTCTTGATTACTGACATTATAAAAAAGTGTTAGTAACAGTTCAACTGACACTGATTTAGTATCAGTAAAAGCTTTTTTTAGCATAGTACAGTCATGACTCTTCAACCTAGTCATTGTGTCATCTCTAACACATCTTCCGATATTTGATGCATACCTATCGGGAAATTTTACTATTTTCAACAACTTAAGAATGACTTCCTTTCAACCGAAGTTAGGACGTAACAAACATGTGGTTTGACAAAGCCTTTAGGAGTGGATCACAAGTGTAGATCTTTGCGAATTTTCATATCCTATAGATCCATTTGCGCATTTTTAGTATCTTTTTTCTTCCCCGGAATGTTCAATAAAGTACCAACCAAATGTTCGCATATGTGTTTCTCAATGTGCACTCCCTCAATACTCTAGCTCGAAGAAATGCTCATTCCCGTCCAATTCAACTCTTGGGGTCGACATGTGCGATCGCTATTTTTATTATTAGAATGTTTTTCAGGTGTGATATTTGTAAGACTCTGATGTTGGCAAAGTATGTCAAATCCAGATAAACCATTAGGCATATTTCTAGGTTATGGACAACCGTTAAATAATTTATTTCTCCTCCAAGGAAGCCTAAGGTCTAAAAATCTTATGTGGCATGTATATCCATTTTTTTGGAAAACATTGTAAAGATCTCTCACCTGCACACACTGGACATGTCATATAACCCTTAGTACTCCATCCATATAGAGATCCATATATAGGAAATTAGTTCATATTCCACAGTAACAATACATGAATTTGAAAATACTACTCAATAATTGCATCATAGGTAGTTACATCGATATTCCAAAATGTATGTAACTCTTCAATCAACAGCCTAAAGTAAACATCAATATCTTTACCGGGGTATGTGGACCCAAGTAAGAATAGCAACTTGAAAGGGTCTTTCATACACTTACACGATGGAAAGTTATAAAACACAATTACCACAGGCCACATGCTATAAGAGTTATACATGTTTCTAAAAGGATCAAAACCATTAGATTGAAGGCCTAACCTGATATTACGATGGTCCTTAGCAAAATGCGGGTATATATCAACAATTTTTTTTCGTTCAGTTGCATCAGCAGGGTGTTTAAGGACGCCATCATCACCAAATCTCTTATCATGATGTCATCTTATGTCATATGTTGTGTGACGTGGCATAAACAATATTTGTAGTCTAAGTGTCAATGGAAAATAGCGCAACACCTTCTGAGCCACCTTCTTCTCAGTACAACGAATCTTATATCGATTTTCTCCATAGATTAGACAATTCACAAGGAATTCATACTCTTCCCGAAATAATACACAATCATACTTACAAGCATGTATCAATTCATGCCCTAATCCAAAATCACGCAATATTTTCTTCACCTCATAATAGATTTTGAAAATTTTGTGTCAGCTAGTAACATCTGTCCAAGCAACTCTAACATCGTATCAATGATTTTATTGGTCATTCGATTTCTTACTTTAATTTGGAGTAGCTTGACAACAAAGTTAAAATTCGATATGTCAGCACCATCAAATGGTATCCTGTCAGCACCATCAAATGGAAAATAGCGCAACACCTTATGAGCCACCTTTTAGCTTATTTTAGTCCGGGTGATGTTTCTCCACCAAAGTTGTCCAATGTCGAACCCTGTAAGTCATGCAAAGCAGTAATCATATCATCATCATCATTTTCTTGACGATGTTCATGATAACTGTACTAACTTCTAAATCGATATACTGGGAGTCAGAGTTGTTTTTTTCTCCATGGTAAATCCATGTTCTATATGTCGCTGAAATTATTGGCATGTATAAGTGATCCATAACTCCATTCAAATATTTCATTCTCATATTTAAATAGTTATTACATGGACAACGTACATGTCCTTCTGCATCAGCAACTTGTTTCGTTGTTTTCATAAATTCTTCCACCTCTTTATGGTATTTGATAATCAATCTGTTGTAAATTCATCCAAATTCTATCCATATTAATAAAATATCTATAAAAATATTACAAAAAGATCAATTAATTAAAATTAATGTATGTATAATATTTACTTTACAATTAAATAGTTATCAAAAAATCAAACCCTATACATACTTATCCAAAATCAAATTACCAATATTAATTATATGCACTGTCAATTAAATATATAAACTAAATATTTAACTAATTAACTCTAAATACTTATTTTAGAGGACTAACTCAAAATACATAATGGTAAATAAATTATTACAATAATTAAGATTATATGCACCACAAATTCGATTCATAAACTAAATATTTACCTAATTATTTCTAAACCCTCATTTTAGGGGATTTACTCAAAAATATATAATGGGTAAACAAATTACTACAATATTAATGATACATTAGAGAAAATACATACCTTAATTAGTTTAGTTTTGGATTGGGGTTGAAAATGGTGAAAATATGTGAATTTTTAATGTGGGTAAAATGAAGATATGAAGAGTAAGGAAGAAGAAGATGGGGGTCGTGATGAGCATGTAGGGATTTTTAAAGGCTTTTTAACGTCGTCAAAAATAGTTAACGCTAAATGTCATAGGCAATGCTAAAATATGAATATTCAGCGTCGTTATTTATTTTTGAAGCTAAAAAGCCTTTAAAATCCTTACCTACCCACGATTCTTCTGTTGGTTTATTCTAAGGTCCCAAGATCAAATCAAGACATGAAATAATGCGTGAACACATCAACGGAGGTAGCGGAATACTCACATTGATCGGTTGAGTCGATTTGAAGACGACTGAAGCCCAAAAATGCACTGCCCTTCACGCCAAACTGCTGGCAGTCCACTGCCCTGCAAAATAGAAATTTGAGTGAAGAAACGGAGCTCCTAGCTTCGTCGGATGGATCCCGTCTCATGGTCGAACCTCCCTACCACCTTCGCAAGACTTGTAAGTGTGATAGCACTTGATTTCTCACCATGAGAAACCACTCTTGGCTTCCCTTTGTTCACGCCATTTCTGGTTCCAAACCAGTGAAGATTTTTCAGTTTGGGCGTGAGAGAATAGAGCTTTTGAGAGAGATTGAATTGTGTGTTGTCTAAAATGATTTACCAAAAATCAATTTATATTTATGCCATAATATTCATTAAATAATAATAAATTTATGACACAAATCATGCAATGGCTTAGAGTGTCAAACACTCAATTTCCATGCAATAACATTGAGTGCTTTGTACACTATCTACATGCATGCATTAGAATGACATGTGTCATGTGGCCCCACACGTTTCCAAATGAAAGTGGGCCCACGTGCACTCACGCGTTCGGTTTCGATATTTCCGAAATACCGAGCTTACGTCGCGACGTTAATTAAATCGAATAATTGCGGCTAGCGAAATTATTATTTACGTCGCTAACGAATTAATTCTAAATTAACTCGTTTGCCCGAATTAAAATCTAATTTTAATTCCGCGTCGAAATCTAATTTCGTATAATAATCGAATATATTAATTTACCGATTAATTCCAAATTAATCGTTATCTCTCTCTAGACGATATTTTATCCTAGATAAAATATCTCCGTAATTAATCCTAGATTAATTTTCTCTCTCTTCTTTATAATCCCAGATTATTCAAGAGTGCAAGTTGTGCGTCATCGGTGGATTATCGGGAAGCGACCCATGAGATCCCCGGATAATCTGGCAGTAAATACGGTCGTCGGAGTATCCGAATCACGTACGTACCAAGTACTACGTTCTACCGATTTACGAGACAAGGTCGACTCCTAGCAAAGCACCAAGTCTACCAAGTTCTCCGGACATATCCATCAAAGAATATCAAAGATCTGTATCAAGCGTAGTATACTAATGTATTGTGCATATCGGTCCAGTATCGGATAGTCACGTGCTAGGGCTGGGGCTGGATAAGTGTCTGCCCCGTCCGAAACACATATCGGATGTCTGGTAACTAGTCTCTATAATCGGATATTCATGACCTGGTCATAATATCACGATTGGATGCGCATCACTTAAGAGCACTAATACCGTATCCTGCGTGACATCATCTCCACTATGACTGGAGTGATACTTCCGTCTCGACATCACATCCAATACACTACGACTTTCTGATAAACCCAGAAGTGGTGTACGCAGAACCGGTTAAGCCCTGTACCACCAAGACCAAAGTCTATCGATATCGTAAGTATTAGCGATGTAAGTCTCAGGTTAAGACTATACACACCTACCTTGAATTCGGCCTCCCATAGACACACATAGTCATAATACCAATGGGATTCCGAAGGGTCTATCCAGAGCGAAGCTGTTTCCCGTACCATCGGTGAAACACGACCTCCTATCGCACTTGCACAAGTATCCAATACTTATATATATGAGAACTATGTCGTTGTGCCCTCACAACGCGCACAAGTGCAATACTAGCCTATTCCGCATTATCGATGTCCAGTCTCGATAATACTACGGCTAGGGTTATTTAATGATTAACCTTCGTGGACTGATACTGTCTCATATCATCTCAATCCAGGAACTAATCATAGGGACCTCTCTTCATTTATATATCTATGGTGATCTAATCACAAATGACGAGAGTGCAATTTCCTTGTTACATAGTTAATTTGCTACTGCAACACAATGATCTGTGCAAATAGTGACGCTATGGGTCATATTATCCAACAATCTCCCACTTGGCACATAGCGAGTCACTCAAGTGTCCAACACCCGAACTATGTATGGTTCGCTCAAATTGCTGAGGAAAGGTTTTCGTCAGCGGATTTGTTTGATTATCGTTTGACGCGATTTATACGATCATCACATCGCCACGATGTATGATCCGAACGAATCAGATGATATAGAAGTATATATCTGGATCGTCGATGAGACCTTTAATTCCTTAGCCTGTGCTGACGCCTAGCTCAGCTGCTAACAGAACTATATCTAATCTAATTAGATTTACTTTCGACCCAAAAGACTTCTATTGCTGCTCCCAGCTGCAGCAATAATCCGCATTTGTTGTTTATTCGGCAACAGTTATCTTGCTTGGAAGATTTCCAGCTCACTGTCCCGGTGTTCAAACTTTATAGTACCGCAGTATTTAATTGTTTGGAAACTTGCAGTGGTGATCCCAGTCACTTCAAGTTCTCCTTCTCCATAGTTTAAGACAGCATCTTTAGTTTTCTCAGATACTAACAGACGTTCTTAATCTTTAATCCAGTGACTATCACTTGGATTAACCTGATCGTGACTCCATATGCTCGAAGCGTATGAGACACCCTATCAAGTACATTTTAAATGTACAATTTCCAGAGAGTGTTAACAAACTTCAAATCTATCCCAGTAGATCTTTATTCCTTGAATAAAGGTTGTTACTCCCCAGAATTCTACGGAGAATTTCTATTGAAAGAATATCTATGAAAACCAAGCTTTCACCAATTGTTTTTTATGGAATTTCACTGTCAGTGCGCTCTCCCACTAACCTCCTTATATACACAAGAGTTATTTCGTTTTTAGTCAAATCATAACCATTATGATTATTTCAAAACGTCAGTTCCAAGAACCTTATGCTTGCATTGATCCAAACATGGATCGAATAACCCGCAAACCTTGTTTGTCGGTTATACAAAATCGTCAGGATGTTGTAAACATCCTCCAAAAGGTTTCCTTTTCAGGAAAGCGATTTTGATTTGTAACTGATATATTTCATAAATGAAATATACAGTTATCAACAAGCATCTTCAAAATGGATTTACCATGGCAACAGGTAAAAGGTTGAACCGTTATTAACACAATGTTGATAACGATACCTTTTTCGTCAAAAGCCTAGCTTTGTACGTTGGTATGTTGCCTTCCATGTATGTCTTCCTTGAAGACGTTTAACGTACCATAGGCACAATGCCTTATGGTACAACAACTAGTATCCAAAATAGTTGTATACATGGAATCCATTTCGGATTCATGGCACTTTGCCATAACATGGAGTCGATACCTCGTATCACTACTCCTCTAAACGTAGTCGGATGGTACACCTCCATAAGATTGACATCATTATGGGTGAGATCAGAAACCCATACCCTAGGTTGTTTTCTGACTCTATCCGATTTACGAAGTTCTTGTGTATTTGAAGATTAATGGTATAGTTTCATCATAGATGAACTATTTGTGTTCCATTAGGACTTCGTGCCTTGAACAGTATTACTCCGATTTTCATCGAGTATCACTATCCTCCCACTGACCACTGCATATCGGTATTTCTCTCAGGAAAACCGCATGGTGAGCAACAATCACATTGTTCTCATGTGGGATTCATAAGTACTATACTTGAGGTTTCCCTTAGGATAACCTATATTGGCACTTATCCAATTTGGGTCTTTTTAGTTTGGTATCATCCAAACGTCATGCATGGCATACCCAAATTATCAGGAATGAGAAACCCCGTTTCTTCTCTGTTCATATCCTATATGACATCTGTCAAACAGATTTTCATGGAACCTTATTCTAAATAAGTTTTGCACTGTTAATACATATCCTGTAGAAGGAAATAGTAGCTCATAGCGACTCATGATAAACCTTATCATGTCCAACAAAATTCGGTTTTAGTTCAACACACACCGTCTAACTGACGTGTCTCGGGAGGAGTCCTCACATGAAAGAACACCGTACTCTTTCATTTATATATGAAACTTACTGCTTAAGTATTTTCCATTTCGGTCTTACCGTGGCGGAATAACACTATAGCCGATCTGTTTGTTTTCTTCGTGTCGAAACTTCAAAAGTTTCTGATCTGTGTTCTTCAAAAGAAACACATAACCACAACGTGATGCTACATCCGTTAAGGTCACGAAATATTCATGTTCACATCTAGCCTAGCTAGATATGGGCCCACTTAATTCACCATGAATAGGGCTAACAGATCGGTGGCCATTTTACTATTACCAAGTAAATAGTTTTTAGGTATTTAACCTAATAAACTAGATTCGTAGACCTTATTTGAATAGTCAAATCAGTCCTAGTACCCACTCTTAAAAGTGTGGATATACGAGTCTTGTTTAATTGTGTCCTAGACAACAATGCCACAAATAAGTCTCTATTGATCAAATCAATTTAAGCTATTTATTTGTCATTTTATATGTTTGAGATTTTATTATATTCAAAATATAAATTCTGTTATTTACATCCAATGTATTTATCTCAGTATCATCTTTATATAATGAAACACTTTAGTGTTCTAGAATATAAAGGTTTTATCCGCATCGGATTAAACACTGATATAGAGATAATGTCTCTAGTCAAACTAGTTACATTATAACATTTCCTAATTTAAGTACATACCCAAAGGGTAGTTCCTAAACTTAGGTCACTACGGTCGAAACAGCGACTTTCGTCCCGTTTCCAATTCGCAGAGAAATCTCGGCTTGAAGCCAGTATCCAGCTCACAGCGGATTCTGAACGTCAATACATATATGTATTATGTACCACACTAAGTATTAAAATCCAATTTCAATACTAGTAGTAAACATAACTTTGACAAATATTTTTAAAGTTAGAGCCTCTCCCTTTCTTTAATTCCTTCGTGTCTTCCATATCCAAATGGTAGTCACTTTGGGATATGTCAATTATCTTTTCAATATTTCACAAACCTTTGGCCAAGCCTTGGGTTTTAGAATATCGAAATGATATGCACCTTGTGCTACATGCCCAATTGCAAACTTTGACTTTTCTCCACTAGAATAGTCAATTAATTCTCCAAGAATTATAATTGCAATTTTAATACTTTTAAATCTAAAGATAGATTATTATAAGTATATTAATTAAGCACTAAAGTCATCATCACATAAATCTTCCAAAGACTTTATGCTCTACTATTTGCTTAATAATGGGCTTAGTCATAATAAGTTATTTTATCAAATAAATTAACCTATTATTAATTCCCAATTGAAAATTAAATCATTTAAAACATTTAATCCAAGGATTATATATTTTAAATATTTAACTTTTTAAATTCTTTCTTGATTTCAATAGTCCAACTATTTAATCAATTTAATAAAGGTACTATTTATTATAATGATTACAATAATCCAATTATTTAATTAACTATAATTTTAATATTGATTACTATAATCCAATTATAAAATCAACTATCATTAAATTCAATTATATTGATTACTATAATCCAATTATAAAATCAACTATATATTGAATGAGTTTGTATATAGTCCAACTATATATATTTTTAAAACAACATAAAATATTAGTCCGACTAATACTTTTGATTAATATGACGAGTAAAATAAAATGAGCGTGTTTAGCGAGTATTCGAACGAATGTTGCAAATTCAATACTTGCCTCCCACTATTTTTCGTCGAGCCTCTAACCCTCTGTCGAGTACTCGGGAAACCGTGTTTCCTAGTGGGCTAGGATCCCGTTAAAGTATCACACAATCTTGACTTGGCCAACAAATTGTAGAATTGTTAAATAGGTAGATCTCGAAGATCAATTGGATCAACCATCAACCCTAGTCCGTAGGTGGTACATCCAAGTCCCCAACATATATCTTATATATGCCTATATATCGAATATATACCCTAACCATTTTCCTCTGAATCAACTAGGCCTTGGCTTTGGCACAACAAACCTAGTGATCCCAGTCAAGCGCGGACCCATTGACATGGAAGCTTCGTAATCAATGTCAATGGACAAGAAGTGGTCTTGACTTTGGCCACAAAACCACAACTTGGACACGACACCGATATGGAACAAAGCCTCGTGATTAAAACACATCTTTGACGGACAAGGGCTTGACTTTGGCCAACACCCCTGCCAATCTCGGATCTTGAGTAAGAATCACTCAATGGAAGGAAAATAAACGCTTGATATTTAACGAGGGTTTTTCGCGTGCAAATTGGCTACCAATTTAATTATCTTTGTTAAGGTCTCATCATCATACACCCTTAAACATGCATTCTAAATACATAATAAAGCGAGTATGAAAATAAATAATAATGATATATGCGGATGGATACTTTACACATTGATCCTAGATCAAATCTCTCCCTTTCTCACTCAAGCTAGCACTTGTACTACTTCTACCCGTTACACTACACTTCTAAAGAAACCTCATATACATAGAGGGGAATAGGTGAGAAGAGAATACAAAGAGAAAGAAGGTGATAAGGCTGGACACGCAGGTCCAATTTAATAAATCGAATTTATTACAACAATTTCTAAAATTGCCCACCCAACTAATATCCATCCGATATACATTATTCATTCAACGCAACCATGTATTCACACACATAAGCATGCTATCAATCAATCTAATCAAATTAATTAATCTGATAATTAAGTGATCATCCAATGTTCAAACAACGATTTGATTTGTTCGAGTCAAACTCGTTTTTGCGAATAAGTACTTAAAGTACGAATTCATGAATTAAATTAAACTACATCATTAAATCCAATTTAACATGTATTTAATACTAATTCACTATTCAATTCTAAATTAAATATTACACTTTTATTTAATAAACCTTTTACGATTTAAATTCCAAATCTAATCGTAACGCGTCTCAAAGACCGATTAACGTCCAACGTCAATTCAATTAAAGTCCAATGGGCTTTTGATTGATTTCTTAAGGCGTGGACTTTTGGTCAACTCGGGTCAAACCGATAACCAAAGTCCAATCCGGGATTTACCCCATAAGCCCATAAATCAATCTTGGCCCATTAGGCCCAATTGAACATTAAAGGTTCATTAGTCGCAATTGGGCTTTATGGTTAAGGTTTTGGGCCCAATTGGATCCAATCCATTTGGCCTAAACCAAACTTGATAAATCAAGCCCAATAGGCCCAAATACAACATTTAAATCCAATTTCCAAAATTAGGTCCAAATAATTAAATTCAAAAAATCCAATTTTCCCAATTTAATTACCAAAGTGTATTACATGATCAATCAACTAAATCAACATTTCTAAAACACCATATTAGTCCAATTAATCATGCTTGATTCATTATCATATGTCCAACACACAAATTGAAAAAATCAAACCCATCTACATGCTTAAAGGTCTCGGCCAAGGGAGTGATTTCATGTCCAATTCGGTTTCAATCCAATTAATCCGCAATCGACATTAAATACATATCCCGAATGATTTCCAATACATCCAATTATCAAAATCAAAAAATTCCAAGACAACATTAGGGCATATCCAATTCGGCCAACATAGAATTTTTGGGGTTTTTGTCCAATTCGAAATCCAATCCAATTCGATTCAAATTAACATCAACCTAAATGATTCTAACTCATCAAATGAATTAAAAATCAAAAAATCCAAGATCCCAAAATCATCAAACCATTCGGCCAAGGACAAATATTTGGGGAAAATAATTCCAAATCATTTTTCAACAAATTGGTCCAACCAAAATGCAATTTAACATGTTATAAGCATACTTAAACAATCAATTTATTCAAATCATGCTCAACAAACATTTACCCAAATTTTAAACCCTACAATTTCATGCTTGCAACATTAGCTCTTGATGCCATTGTTGGTTTATTCTAAGGTCCCAAGATCAAATCAAGACATGAAATAATGCGTGAACACATCAACGGAGGTAGCGGAATACTCACATTGATCGGTTGAGTCGATTTGAAGACGAATGAAGCCCAAAAATGCACTGCCCTTCACGCCAAACTGCTGGCAGTCCACTGCCCTGCAAAACAGAAATTTGAGTGAAGAAACGGAGCTCCTAGCTTCGTCGGATGGATCCCGTCTCATGGTCGAACCTCCCTACCACCTTCGCAAGACTTGTAAGTGTGCTAGCACTTGATTTCTCACCATGAGAAACCACTCTTGGCTTCCCTTTGTTCACGCCATTTCTGGTTCCAAACCAGTGAAGATTTTTCAGTTTGGGCGTGAGAGAAGAGAGCATTTTGAGAGAGATTGAATTGTGTGTTGTCTTAAAATGATTTACCAAAAATCAATTTATATTTATGCCATAATATTCATTAAATTAATAATAAATTTATGACACAAATCATGCAATGGCTTAGAGTGTCAAACACTCAATTTCCATGCAATAACATTGAGTGCTTTGTACACTATCTACATGCAATGCATTAGAATGACATGTGTCATGTGGGCCCCACACGTTTCCAAATGAAAGTGGGCCCACGTGCACTCACGCGTTCGGGTTCGATATTTCCGAAATACCGAGCTTACGTCGCGACGTTAATTAAATCGAATAATTGCGGCTAGCGAAATTATTATTTACGTCGCTAACGAATTAATTCTAAATTAACTCGTTTGCCCGAATTAAAATCTAATTTTAATTCCGCGTCGAAATCTAATTTCGTATAATATATCGAATATATTAATTTACCGATTAATTCCAAATTAATCGTTATCTCTCTCTAGACGATATTTTATCCTAGATAAAATATCTCCGTAATTAATCCTAGATTAATTTTTCTCTCTCTTCTTTATAATCCCAGATTATTCAAGAGTGCAAGTTGTGCGTCATCGGTGGATTATCGGGAAGCGACCCATAAGATCCCCGGATAATCTGGCAGTAAATACGATCGTCGGAGTATCCGAATCACGTACGTACCAAGTACTACGTTCTACCGATTTACGAGACAAGGTCGACTCCTAGCAAAGCACCAAGTCTACCAAGTTCTCCGGACATATCCATCAAAGAATATCAAAGATCTGTATCAAGCGTAGTATACTAATGTATTGCATATCGGTCCAGTATCGGATAGTCACGTGCTAGGGCTGGGGCTGGATAAGTGTCTGCCCCGTCCGAAACACATATCGGATGTCTGGTAACTAGTCTCTATAATCGGATATTCATGACCTGGTCATAATATCACGATTGGATGCGCATCACTTAAGAGCACTAATACCGTATCCTGCGTGACATCATCTCCACTATGACTGGAGTGATACTTCCGTCTCGACATCACATCCAATACACTACGACTTTCTGATAAACCCAGAAGTGGTGTACGCAGAACCGGTTAAAGCCCTGTACCACCAAGACCAAAGTCTATCGATTATCGTAAGTATTAGCGATGTAAGTCTCAGGTTAAGACTATACACACCTACCTTGAATTCGGCCTCCCATAGACACATAGTCATAATACCAATGGGATTCCGAAGGGTCTATCCAGAGCGAAGCTGTTTCCCGTACCATCGGTGAAACACGACCTCCTATCGCACTTGCACAAGTATCCAATACTTATATATATGAGAACTATGTCGTGTGCCCTCACAACGCGCACAGTGCAATACTAGCCTATTCCGCATTATCGATGTCCAGTCTCGATAATACTACGGCTAGGGTTATTTATGATTAATCCTTCGTGGACTGATACTGTCTCATATCATCTCAATCCAGGACTAATCATAGGGACCTCTCTTCATTTATATATCTATGGTGATCTAATCACAAATGACGAGAGTGCAATTTCCTTGTTACATAGTTAATTTGCTACAGCAACACAATGATCTGTGCAAATAGTGACGCTATGGGTCATATTATCCAACATCTTCATATTTAGCATTGACAGTTACGTTTCGACGCTAAATACCTTAATTTTTTACGTCGAAAGTATGTTGGTGATGTTAAATGTTGTAATTTTAGCATCGTTTTTCCTGTTGATGTTAGATGTTGTTACTTTTACCGTCGTTGACGACGCTAAATAATACATTTAGCGACGATTTACTTGGTGACGATAAATTTTTGAACGCTTAATATCTTACTTCTTGTAGTGAATTTAAGCCACTTCTGGTTGACCATCAATCTAGTGCAACAAATTGATTAAGGACATTTATTTTGAAACATCTATTTTTATTTACGTAAGCAAGATATAATAAATACACTACTTTGTACATTTACTATATTTTTATACTATTTCATCATTTTTTCCCTATGTTATAATGTTATTAAATTGAATTTTGACATGTTATTGTATATATAGTTATGAAGTTAAAAAGAAAATTTTGTTAAAAATGAATAAGGGCATGTTGGAGGATCATGGGTGAATTTGGACATGATGAAGTATGTTGACGGGTGATTTTCGTTCCAGTGGTAATTCGGGAAAAACCACTACTCGAACAAATCTCTTTACAACTGTGAATTTGTTTGGTTTGGGGATTAAATACAAACTTAGTAAAAGATGGCAAAAACATAGATAAAATAGAGGATTTAATGTGGTTCGATGGAAAGGATCCAACCTACGTCCACAGACATAAATAAAATGATATTTTCATTACCACCCCAGGTCAAACCGACTTACCTTATCCCTTTCTTACACTAAGTTTTTTTAGAGCTTTTTACAAGTTATGAAAAATAAGAAATACTAATCCAGGGATCCCCCTTGAACTGAGTTTTTTTTCCCTTTAAATAGTGCCACTGGATTTACTGTAACTCCCACATGTGATGTCATTCATATTTCCATGTTATCATTACCTATTATTTGTATATTATTGCCCATTACTCAGACGTTATTGCTCATTACTCGTACGTTACACCCATCCAACGGTCTGGCGGCCCTAGGTTTCATGTAGGGCTTACATCATCCATACATGTGCATAAGATTCAGTAGCCCCGGCCTATTACTCTTTTCTTAATCAGGTCGGGTTGAAAGAGTCAGATGACTTCGACGGGTCGGTCTGTCAAAACGAGTAACATCTTTTCATTACATCTACTAACAGGTAGGGTCGGTGTGCTGAGACTTACGGTGTTTGGTCTGACATCATCTCTTTTCCTCGATCGGGTCTAATCTGCTGATTCGATTCTGACTTCAGAGGTTGACACGAGGCTATGAATGTTGAGGCTGCCCTGAGACTCTGATTTCAGACCTGACCTGAACACCTCGAGTCAATCTAATACCCTCGAGCCTGACCACCTCGGTCCTGACCACCTTGGACCTGACTACTTTGAACATGTACCTCGGGATCGGGCCCCTATGTCTAGCCTCTTATCTTCACAATGAACTTGGGCTTTTACCCATTAAATGCAATCCCCATTCTACCCTTCTCAGAGATTCTGACTTATCGGGAGTTGAAAACCACCATCAACATCTGCCCTTAGTTCTCAGTATCAACAAGTTAATAAGTTGATTCTAGGAACTATAAAAAGATGGTAGTGCATGGACCTGGAAGCCGATCTGATGTCCTCGCGGTGATACTCAATCTTGATCCAGTCCAAAATCTCAAGTGTACTCCATCTCTCGGCAAGTACCACAACTTCAAGCTTCAATGCTTCTTGTGATAGTCCACATTGGGTTCACAATCCTGATCTGGCACCTCTACTTTTGATTCGTAATTTGGCCATCTCTTCCGCTTTTTGGTCAGTCAATTCAATGTCCTCTCTACTTGATGAAGCTCATCTCGCGCCACCTCGGGTTGATGCATGTTGTTGACATGTTGCAAACACGGAAGTAAATGATCTACAAAAACCTGCAAAATAAAACGGGCCACGAGGGAAAGCTCATCTTATCAGCCTATTAGGTCAATTACAGGGCCTCAACGTTACATAGCCCAATCTTGAGCCAAAATAATAACTTGGCCACAAGGGAATGTTCCCTCATTGTGCTATTATACCGTAAATAGGGCCTCGTCGGGACGTAACCCAACCCCGAGCCGGTGAAACAACTTGGCCACAAGGGATTGAACCCTTTTTGTGCCACTAAATTGGCCTCGGTAGAACGAAAGCAGACCCGAGCCATCAGATCACCATAGTCCGGCGGTACTAAAACAATCCCGAGCCATCAAACACACAACAACCTTGGCGGTACTAAAGCAGACCTGAGTCGTTAGACTGCCTCGGCGGTATTAAAAAAGACCCGAGCCATCAAACACACCACGACCTCAGCAGTACTAAATCAGACTCGAGCCATCAAACACACAACGGCCTCAGCGATACTAAAGCATACACGAGCCATCAAACACACCACGGCCTCAACGATACTAAAGCAGACCCGAGCCATCAAACACACCACGGCCTCGAAAGTTCTAAAGAAGACCCGAGCCATCAAACATACCACGACCTCGGTGGTACTAAAGCAGACCAGAACCATCAAACACATAACGACCTCGATAGTACTAAAGCAGACCCGAGCCATCACACACACCACGGCCTCGGCGGTACTAAAGCAGACCCGAGTCATCAAACACACAACGGCCTCGGTGGTACTAAAGCAGACCCGAGCCATTAGATCACCACTACATTGGCAGTACTAAAGTAGACTCGAGCCATCAAACACACTACAGCCTTGGCGATACTAAAGCAGACCCGAGACATCAAACACACAACGGCCTCAGCAGTACTAAAGCAAACCCGAGCCATCAAACACACTATAGCCTCGGCGATACTAAAGCTGACCTGAACCATCAAACACATAACGAACTCGGCGGTACTAAATCAAACCCGAGCCATCAAACACACCAGGGCCTCGGCGGTACTAAAACTGACTCAAACCATCAAACACACCACAGCCTCGGTGGTACTAAAGTAGACCGGAGCCATCAAACACACAATGGTCTCGGCGGTACTAAAATAGACCCAAACCATCAAACACACCATGGTCTCGGCGGTACTAAACTAGACCCGAGCCATCAAATGCACCACAGCTGCTTTGTCGGTCATAATAAACAAGCATGGATAAATAAGTTTTTATCTAAGAAAGTGAAAGTCTTACTCGTATTCTTGGGATCTACTGCCCTTCTACAACTTTTTGAGGGTCATTCTAAGATAGGCTCTATTGAAAATATAACTTCAACATCTCAGAATTCTAGGGCTTTTTGATTTGGGTACCGTCCATTGCTTCAAGTGATAGGTACCCAATCCCATGACTTTGTTACTAGCGATTCCTCATCCTAATGACCTCATGATCAACATTCTCACTAAGGTGGCCATTTTTAACCAGGTCTTCCACCTGCTCCTGCAGGTCCCTACATCCATCTGTGGCATGTCCCCTTACATTATGGTGTAAAATAAGCCATGTCGTTTCTCTTCTCAATCGGAAACCTCCTCGGGTCGGGCTCAACCAGTAGACTTTTATCCTAGATTTCATGTACTATATTTGGTAATGGTCTGTTCATGGGGGTATACATTGTCCCACCGGCGACGTGGTTGACCAAGAAATATGGTTTTCTCTCTTGTGTTGGGTTATTCTGAAGTATCGGCCTGAACTCCTTATGCCTCATGACCGGCCTCCTCAAGTTCCAGCCCAAATACCGCTGATTTTCCAGCCTAGTCATCTTCATTCTCTGAGTAGCTCCTCCTCGGGCAACCTTCTCCTCTTCCTTCATTAACACTTCCTTACTTATTCCAAAGCTACGGCATAGTCTGGTATCTCATGGATTCTTAGGTGAGACCATAATTTTCTGAGCTTGAGAGCCCCTTTGAAACTTTCTAAAGCCTTCGGGAACTCATACTCCTCGACCTCTAAAACCAGATTGTGGTACCTATCAATAAAGCTTTTCAAAGACTCGTCGTCTCCCTACTTCATCAACCTCAACGTCCCCAACCTCTTCCTCGGGACGCACGCCCCTTTGAAGTGCCACACAAAGGATTTCCTCAACTAGAGGAAGCTGTTGATACTCCCCAAGGTCAAGTTCCCGAACCATAGGTTGGATGACCAGCCCAAGGTTAAAGGGAACATCTTACAGATGACTTCTCCGACCATCCCATGAATTTCCATTAACAAAGCAAACCTCTCTATATGAGACTTGGGGTCTGTGTTGCCCTTTTAGATGTCTATCGTGGGCATAGTGAACTTCCTCGGGAACACCATCGCCAATATTTCCTTCGAGAATGGGGATGATGTCCCCATGTCATTATCATCGCGAGCTCTTCCTTTCGTTCTATCCTCTCATTTCCTCATCTATCTCCGGAACCAATTCTTCATATGGCTCTCGAAGATGTCATGCTTTTGCCTATGACCCTCTTCATGTCTTCCACTTCGAGTAAGGTATTGTCTATAACCGAGAACTTCAAGCCCCCTTTTTCTTTCCCGGCGGTCTCCGTCTGCTCCGAAGATCCTCTATCCTCTTGTTATTTCTTTCATCTAACAACTAATTCCTACTCTGTCAGGTTCTTCAGCCTTCTCCTCTAGTTTCTCAATATTTTCCATCATAGTCTTCATAAAGGCCTGAGTTGTTTCTCTATTCTTTCGTGCATCCTCCTTTGTATTTCGCAGGGTTTCCTCCATCCACTCCACCCATCCTATCGTTAGTACCTCTGTAGTTCTATGGCTTCTGTATCTTGGTTGTTGCATTTCGTACCGTCCTCACAGACGGCGCCAACTGTTGACGGCTGATTTTTATTCCTGGGGTAATTCTAGAAAAACCAATCCTCGAATAAATCTCCCTCAGCTATGAATTTTTTTGGTTTGAGTACCAAATACAAACTTAGCAAAATATGGAAAACACACAGACAAAACATATGATTTAACATGGTTCGGTGGAATGGATCCAACTTACGTCCACGGACACAAATAAAATGATGTTCTTATTACCATCTTAGGTCGGACCAACTTGTCTTATCCCTTTCTTACATTAAGCTTTTTAGAGATTTTTACAAGTTGTGGAAAATAAGAAATACTAATCCAGGGATCCCACTTGAACTAAGTCTTTTTTTCCCTTTAAATAGTGCCACTGGATTTAATGTAACTCCCACATATGATGTCAGCCACGTTTCCCTGTCATTATTGACCATTATACGTACATTATTGCCCATTACTTTGACGTTATTGCTCATTACTTGTACGTTATTTCTCATTACTCATACGTTACTCTCATTCATCGGTCTGGTGGCTCTAGGTTTCATATAGGGCTAACGTCATCCATACTTGTGCATAAGAATCAGCAGCCCTGACATGTTACTCTCTTCTTAATCAGGTCGGGTTGAAATGGTCATATGACTTCAACAGGTTGGTCTGTCGGAACGAGTAACATCTTTTCATTATATCTAATAACAGGTAGGGTCGGTGTGTTAAGACTCATGGTGCTTAGTCAGACCTCATCTCTTTTCCTTGATTGGGTCTGATCTGCTGAGTCGATTCTGACTTTATAGGCTAACACGAGGCTCTGAATGCTAAGGCTGCCCTGAGAGTCTGATGCCGAATCTGACCTGAACACCTCGGTCCTGACCACCTTAGAGCCTGACCACCTCAGTCCTGACCACCTTGGACCTGACCACATCGAACCTGCACCTCGAGTTCGAGCCCCTCTATCTGACCTCTTATCTTCACAATGACCTTGGGCTTCTACCCATTAAATGTAATCCTTATTCTACCCTTCCTAGGGAATATGACTTCTCATTAGATGAAAACCACCATCAACTGAGTACAAGTTGGTTAAGGAATAGACAGAGAATGTAGTATGAAGAAAGTAAACTATAGTGAATATACATTTGATGACGAAATCTACAGCTAAGGATTGAGTTAACGGAAAGAAATTTTATATTATTCTTTTTTTATTCTTTTTTAAATCTAAATGGGTGATAATGGGTTCTAAATGTAGTCGAAGAGGTTGAGTTTGGGGCTGATGTAGGTGGTTCAAGAGCGCTTTTTATTGCTAAAGTGACTGTGTTTGGTCATTGGCAGATGTATCCAAAAGTACTTCTTACTCTGATACCAAGATGAAAATATGGAATGAACTATATGGTTCTTTATTGAATTTTATTCCACCACAATACTGTTAGGAATTAAATAACCATGCATAGCCAAGAAAATTCATTTTAAGGAATATTGTTCTCCCAATTCCCATACCTAGCTATAGGATCATCAAATATTATGATCATGCAAAATATAATAAATAAAGTAAATAAAAGCACAAACATAAATTTAATTAGGTTAAGAGAATACGATATACCTATCTCCAACCACCAACCACAAATCGAGAACTTTATGATATGCCAAATGCTTCTTTGAACCCAATTTTCAAGACCCAACTAGATATTTATAAAAGTATGTGACCTATAATGGTATTCATACAAGTATAGATCTATTAGAGCTGGTGTTTGGAGCGCCAATCCGAATAATATATTGTACATTATATTTTATTATTTATTAATAAAATAACTACATTTTCATTTCAACCTTATTAATCGCAATGTCATTAAGTATATTAGATTGATATATAAATATGTTGAGAATGACATCGACCTTAGAATAATAATGGTCCAATATTAAGATAGTATTACTATTATAAACTATTCTCAAAGTAAATATTTCTAGTCGTTGGTTTAGGAACACGGTCGAATTGCTATAACCTAAAAGACTAGCACATGTTGTATATTGGAATTGGAGTTAAAATGGTTTAACCAGATGTATTATAAGCAATGAAGCTCGTATAGACATGTGGGTATTCATTGGAGCGAATACTGAATGACTCACAGGCGATTCCTAATAGTTGGAAGTACACACCACCATCAATAGGAATATCCTCAAGTCGATTAGCATATGTGATCCTTTGACTATAGGATACCATTGATTTTGTGTGTGATCCTCCACACTTTGATGCCATATATGTCAGAGACCTTTCATGGTGACATGGAGCTCACTTGGATGATTAGACCAAGCAAACCCTTCATAACAGATAGAACCCCAAAAAGACCCATAAAGAACTTGTCTTTGAGAACCCTTAAGATGATTCCTTCTAGTGTTCTACAAGTACGAAGATGCCACTAAGGTTGTCACGCCTTAGATAAGTCAAAGCTGAAACAAAAGGGAATCCTTCCCTTAAGCTTGAAATTAGGCCATAGCCATTTTTCTTTGAAGAAATTTGAAATTTGTAAGTTATTATTGAAGAAGATAAAGTTTACAATATATAGGACAAAGTAAATTTACTAAAATACCCTTAAAATTAAAAAGACCAAAAGGTCCTAAAACTACCCAATGGCTACATAAAGGTAAATCCCTTAGTAGTCATTTACTAATTTAAATAAATATTCCCCTACCAAGATCTTTCTGCAAGTGGCAAAAAGATCAAAAATAAAAAGTCAAGAAAAGTGCCATCATATCTAAAAATGCCTAAAAGGTCCTTTAACTAAATAACTTAGTTATATTCAAATATAACTAAATGACTTAGCTAACTTAATTACAAATGACTTAACTAAGTCAACAAAACAATGAAAAATCCAAAAAGTCAACAAAAGAGACAACTTTTCCTAAAATGACAAAATTATCCCTTTTTCACAAAATGCACAAAATTTTGTGGACTTAATGTTACAATGCCCAAGTGATGTGCCTCAATCCCATTAAGTCTTGTCTAGGCCGAATTTTTGGTGTTGGATTTGATTCGGCTTAATTCATCAAAGTGCTCAAAGTGTGTCATTGTCGCAGTCAGAAATATATCTCTGAGCTGAGTGATTCTTATGTCATCAGAATCATGTCATTCCATAAATCCTTGATAGGATTCATCCTCAAATCCAACTTAGTTCAAAGATAAATATTAGAAATACCCGTGGTCGATTCAAAATTTCACTTGCCACCATGATGAATTGGTGGCCCAGACTAGCTCGTGTCATTCTCCCACTCTTCAAAAGGATTCACCCTCGAATCCGATTTAGCAATCTAGGACTATCATTGTCAGGGATGAAGTCAACATCATGCGCAATGCCATCTGCAAAGAGAAAGTTCGGTAAAAACTTCACTATCACATCTATTTTCATTTCATTCGCACTCAATGCTTCATCATCACTAATAGCCACTATCTCAACCATACTTGCAAAGACCTCACACACACTCTCAGTTTCACTCTAATTTTTAACATCAAAGCACACTGCCTCACAAGTGTTTACTCTTTCAATGCTCACGGTCTCACAAGCATTTCCACTCACTATGTCACTTACAACAACGCACTCATAACCCTCGGCCTCACAAGTGTTTTTGGTTTCCATACACTCAACATCAAAAGTGTTTAAACTCGTATCACTCACGGCCACAATATCTTTTGGTTGTTGCGTACTCTCTTCATTCACTACATATTCAACTAATTTCCAAGCCTTTTTTCTATTTCTCATAAGATCTTCTATAATCACTCATGGTAGCTTGATAATCACTTTTGAAAGTATCCAAGTCATTACTTTCAAATCTTACATTCTTCATTCTTTTTTTTTCTTTTTTTTTAAGATGGTAAGTTATTATTGAAGAAGACAAAGTTTACAATATAGAAGACAAGACATATTTTCTAAAATGCCCTTCAAGGTAAAAAGATCAAAAGGTCATAAAACTACCCAATGGCTACATAAAGGTAAAGACCTTAGTAGTCATTTACTAATTTAAATAAATATCCACCCATCAAGATCTTTATGCAAGTGGCAAAAAGATCAAAAAAAAAGTCAAGAAAAGTGGCATCATATCTAAAAATACCTAATAGGTCCTTTAACTAACTAACTTAGTTCTAATCAAATCTAACTAAATGACTTAGCTAACTTATTTACAAATGACCTAACTAAGTCAACAAAATAATGAAAAATCCAAAAAGTCAACAAAAAAGGTAATTTTTCCCAAAATGACAAAATTGTCCCTTTTTCACAAAATGCTCCAAATTTCGTGGGCTTCATGTTACAATGCCCAAATGATATGTCTCAAGCCCATTAAGTCTTGTCTAGGCCGAATGTTTAGTGTTGGACTTGATTCGGCTTGATTCGTCAAAATGCTCAAATTATGTCGTTGTCGTAGTCGGGAATGTATCTCTGAGCTTAGTGATTCTTATGCCACGAGAATCATGTCACATGGTCTGACTGCTCAATGTTCGTTGGGTGTGGACCGATGCACTCGTTAATCAAGTGTGTATTATGATAGGATCTGTCGGCACGTATGTGTACCATAAGAGGTTAAGGTATCCATGTCAGTAAGTCACGATTCTTAAGACTTTGGTCAAAGTCGATCACCTATGGTAGATCGCATATATCAGATATGATTTTCTGATTCTGATTAACTGTAAAGAATCGTGGACATGTCGACATGAGATGTGTGCCTCGAAAACTTGACGGTTTAATATATATTTCATAAGCATAACTCGGATAGCCTACGATGGAGGGATTGTTAAATATATGTAGTGATCTTGACTTGTATAGTTTAGAAAGGTCATTCGTGTTCTTCGCGAATTTGGAGGTGTCCGAATTACGTACATATAAGCTAGGATTATATGACAAACGTGTCTAGACTTAGATAGTCCCACAATATGAAGTGTACTCATTGAGCACTTGGGTAGCCGATAATTTTTATAATAAATAATATTTGATATTATAATTATCAACTAAAATAATTAAGTGTTATTGGATATATTTGTCTTGATTTAATTAGATTAAATCAAAGGAGTAGACATTTAACTAATCCATTAATTAAACTTTATCTTGATTTAATTGGATTAAATCAAAGTGGTAGACAAAGGTGATTAGTCACACCTAATTATACATATTTGGACAAATTGGATTAAGCCCACCTAAAAGTTGATTAAGACTTTTATTAATTAAAAATTGTATAAGTTTTGCTATAAAAGGCAAGCTTGAGCAAGTTTTTATTTAAGCAAAAAGCTTAAGAAAGTTAAGCTTGTGAATGCCAAAACAAGCAAGAATTATAAATATTAGTCTACGTAAAAGAAGTGTTTAGAGAAACTTTGGAAGTTCTTTATAACATTTCAACAAGGAGAATCAAGATTGGATATTGGAATGAAGCCTGCTAGCATTGGAATCAAGATTGAATCTTGATGTCAAGCTTGCTAACTTTGCAAGTTCTCTACAATATTTCAAAAAGAAGAAGAATATTTGATCAATGAAACAAGTTTACTAAGTGAGTTTGATCTTCTCTAAGCTATGTTTTCATTAGTGAGTCATCATTAGTGAAACATATAGTGATGTACTATGTATTAGATACATAATAACACAGCTTAATGTTGAAATTAGGCTAATGAATTGTATATGGATGCTTTGGAAGCATAAACATAATATGCTTGTGATTGATTCAAAATATTTATGTTAAACATAAACATAAAATTAGAGTTTGGAACTTTAGATAATAGCTTGGAGTTATGGCTACCATTCTAGAATCACTTGACCACATTTGGGTGACCTAGAATTGTTCATGAGTCATTTCATTGTAAGATTATATTTTGGTTCATGTTTTGATTCAAAGAAATACATATATATATTTAGAATATATATATATGTGTGTGTGTGTGTGTGCGCGCGCGCGCGCGCACGCGTGTGTGTGTGTGTGTGGTACAACATGTGTTGATGTTGATTTTGAAATTAAAATTATTTTGGGTGTGTTTTAAAAGTGTTGAAGGTTTTAAATTTTAAAAAAAATAATAAACACTGCTACGTTACAGGGCAGCATGCGTAAGCTGCTTGCTTGCGCAAGAAGCAAGTAGCTATTGTGCTTGCACGCATGCACACGCGCATGGCCCGAGCACACATGCGCTAGGCTCATACTGGGTGTGTTGGATCCGATTTTTATCTCAATTTATTTTTTCTCGGACTCTGATTCATCCCTGGTTTTTCTTATACACTCGTAATGGAATATAATATTCTATCAAAATATTTAAAATACACTCATGTTTGATATCTACAAATTAGACATTTTCACTATGAGGGCACCGATCCGACCGTAGGGGTCCCACATCCACCTCAACAAGATCTACTATGTGATATTATAATCTTGATGGATGCTAGTCCAAATGATATAGTTTGTGGGATTTAGGTTCCTAGGTTTTGGATTCACTCACGTAAGTGAAGAACCTTTGAACCATAGTATATATGTCTCAAACATACAAGGGTCAAACTTTAGAACACTTAACCAAAACACAAGAGATGAGAAAAATGATAGGAAATTCGTACTTGCACAAAGGAGTCCCAGAACACAACTTAATGGTGTTTATAGAAAGATAAGGTTAGTCAAAACCCTATGTACATGGATTGTTTTGGAAGTGTATATACACTTTATCAACCTTTTGGGATTGATTCCATGTAAGGAAAATCCTTGCAATTAAAACAAAATTCATTTCTTTTAAAAAATCGTTCCAGCGAGTCGTTTTGTCTCAAACCGGCTTGCTCTTTTCGTAGCTTTACTAAAACCAGCTTTTCATTAAAATGGCTATCCGTTTTCATAAAATGGCACGCCGTTTAACATAGGAAATTAGTTTTCTATTTTAATTCTTAGCCAAACTGATTTGGTGCAAAACGGCAAGTTGTTTTGACAAACGATAAGTGGTTTTGTCCAAATCTGATATAAATAAATGATAATATGAAAGTGGGGCCCAAAAAATTGATCCATTAACAGTTCCAATTGGGCCAATCACAAGACTAAGAAGATAAAGAAGTAATGTAAGGCCTTGTTTAGAAGACCTTGGTCGAATACGCATATCCATCAAAAGGAGTAGAATCATTTAAAGTGGGTGTAATAGAAGATGTTCCAAACTTATTTCACCTAACCTAGCTATTTGAATACCAAGCCCAAAACTGAAGAAGCATCACACAAGCTCGACAACATATAGTAATTGGGCTTGGGCTTGATCTTTATTTTCATGTTTTTAAGTTTATTATTTTATTTACAATGACATTAGAGATGTGGGTCTTTTACTAAATCCCAAACACAACCTTTTTTAATTCAAGTTATTGAATTGGGTAGTTAGGCTACTTATCTTGGTGGACATGTAAATGGCAAGATTTTAGGATAATGGGCGTGAGAAATAGAAAGAGTGGCATGAGGAATCATTTCATGGGTAGATTATGATTATTTTATTTTTCATATTTGTATTGAGATTTCATAAGACTTATTATATAAGTTGGTCTTATTCATGAATACAAAAAAAAATAATAAGATTTTTGACAAAGAATATAGCGATTTCCGTGAGCATTATTATTGTGAGAGAAAGAATTTCTCGTTTATTGAATTGAACACCAGACTTATCAAAAGGATTGCACCATTTGTGGCATCCAAACTGCAAGCAAAGTTTCTTCACAAATTAAAAAAGTATTTTCAAGAATAGATTTCTTGAGGGTTCCAATTTGATATTGCAAAGGATTTTGTTCCTTAAAAAATCATGATTCAAGGTTCATGGGGTTCTCTCAATTACGTGGGGTTGGCTAAAATTCAAACCTAAGGTGGTTTCTATCAAAATCGGTTCACCGATAGCAATAACTGATTTTTTTTTATCTCAAATCTATTCTTTTTTCTCATGCCAAAAAATCCTGATATAATTCCCAAAATATATTAAGCATATTTTACATCATTTTATTACATAATAAAATTATAGGCTCACATAACTATAATGTGTGACTCGTTAGGTTGGTTCTCAAGTCGAACATGGAATTAGTCGTGATAAATTAAACCCACATAATCTATTCTCTAAGGAATACATCATATGATTTCATATTCCAATAATTGTGAGTGACACTAATAGTGTATCATGACCCTTGAATGATAAAGAATATAATTTTTCTGTAAACGACATGTGTGTGACATAATCTTTCACCCAATTAAATATCTCATTATATGACCTAGAACATGGAATGTATTTACTCTAAGAGTCAATGGCTTAGTGTTAATCATAATCCCAATGATATACAATACGAGAATTCTCCAATCGGAATTCCCATGCCAAGGCTATGGACTTGCACCATATGTCAATTGCGCAATAAGATACTTAACTCACTAGACATAAGGTTATCCTAAGTTTGACGATCCTTTATCTTGCCTCTCACAATCTTCATATATTCATTATATGTAACACAATCACTCCTCTATTGGAAATCTTTAAAGGACGACTCAGGTCCGTATCAAAGTTACATAACTTTCATATAAAATTGTTGAAGACCTCAAGTCTTATAATTAGCCCATATATCATTACCATTAGTTTTTCATAGACACATAGGATAAAATAACTCCATATGGAACCTCTTTATGCTTAATTCAGTGTATATATTAATTGGCATAAGTACTCATGTGTTATACCAAGCATCTAAACCATGCTAGTGTGGGGTTGGTGCTCAGAGCGCCAATTCCCGTTTGTATTTCCTTGAAAATACTTATGTAAAATGTTTTATTATGAATAAAACAAGTAGTTTCTATAATATAATATATATCTTCTTATATGGTAAAGACGTAATAGACCTTAGGATGATTAGTCATGATACTGTTACAAAAGCGTCGTAACTGACATTGAGTTGTATCATGACGTTGTCATTCTCAGACAGTTCCTGGTCAAGGTTTACACTACTTGGTCAGTAAAGTAAACCAATTGAGACCGGTATATGTCGTATACTGGAATATATGATTCCAATGGTTTCTCAATGAACCATGAGTCTTGGAGACTCGTATAGACGTGTAGGTGTTTATAGCGGATAAACACTGAACGACTCACCAAAGATTTTTAATGGATGGTAAACCAACGTCAATAAGAATCTTCTCGGGTTGAGTAGCATTTGTGATTCTTCGACTTGAGATACCATTGTGGGCACATGAGACATCTTCCACACTTAGATGACAGTCACGTCGCCGATCTATTTAGATCAGACCTCCGCATGTTCGTTGGGTGTGGATAGATCCTCAGGGTGTCATGTGTGTGTCGAGATAGGATCCGTCAGTTCTGTGTACAGAGCATAGGTAGTCCATATATGATTAGCAATCAGATAAAAATTATGGGCCCGTTGTACACTTTAGAAATAAGTTCTAAGTGTTCTCTTTTTGAGATTGCTAATGGAGACGTCGAAAGGATAGTCCCTAAAGAGATTTGACGTTTACATCTATATCTCTGGTATATATCTGGATACCTGTGACAGAGGAATTATACATTTTCCATGACCTCGACCTGTATGATTCAGCGAGTTTATCTGTGGTCGTCATAATTTACGGGTGGGTAAATTATGGACACGAAATTGGATTTCGTGACGGATATATTTGAATCTAGAGAGTATCACTAATGACATATACTCGTAGAGCAGTAGGGCAACATTTATAAATAATACTGATTATTTATAAGTCGTTTAAAGGTTAAACGCAAAATACATGTGAAGGGACCCAATAGTCATTTCCTAATTTTTGTGTCTTTACATTTAATGATAGATTTTATCAAATACACATTAATTAATTGTCAAATTGAGATATTTGACTAATATCATAAATATATATGTATTTGATATTTAATGTAAATATAATACATATATTTAATATATTTATATTTAAATAATTATTTAATTGTTAAATAATTAATTTAATTAAAAATATAAATATCCTAAGTTGTGATATTTATTTAAATGACTTTAGTTGCCTTTGTTGACTTGTTATAAAATTATTAAAGTTGTAATGATTAAAGATAACAAGTTAATAAAGCTTTTAAATGAAACAAAAATCAAAATATCTAGATATTATACTTTACCATTTTCGGCCAAGGCATTAGTGATTGGTATATATTGTTTTGTTTTCATTTTAGGGTTTCATAAGTTCAAATACACAAAATAAACATAAAAGAAAGTTGAGAGAAAAGCTTGAAGGTTCAAAGGAAAAGGCTTGTAAAACTTGGATTTTTGTAAGTCTTTCTTTAAAGTCTTCAACATGAAAATAGTTTCTAACATGCTTGGCATCATTTTGTGTTGCTTTGATGTTCTCTAATCTCTTATAGTTTGTATTTATTTGGTTTTGAACTTGAATGAAAGATTGGTGCATGTAAGTAAGCTTAAAATGGTTTTAAAGGCTTACTTTTGATTCTTTGGAAATCAAGTTGTCATTCTAGAGTTGTGGAGCCACTCCTTGGTGACCTAGAATTATTCTAGAGTTATTTCAAAGTGGTGAGGCTTGTTTGGTGAAGTATTGAATGGATTAAAGTGTTGGATTTTAAAGATTTGGTAAAATGAGTCAATTTGATGAAATTGAAAAATTAGGGTTCATAACCCATTCTAAAATTGGGGCTTTTTATATATGTGATGTATTATGGAGTGCATATGATGCATGTAAATTTTTGGGTTGATTGGATTTGATCTTGGCATGTTTAGAACACAAAATGACCAAATTGTAAAAAATCGAAAATTGGGGGTGCTCTCGGCAATTTTAGAAAAGTTTGGGGATTTGTATGAAATCTGATTTTGATGTATTGGATATGTTGGAAAATATTTTAGAAATGATTTAGAATCATCCAAAATTATATTTGACAATTTTTGGACTAAAATGATCAATTTGCAAAGTTATGGGGTAATTCAGTAATTACAAATAAATATGATTTCTTGTGTAATTTTTCAGAATTTAATAATTGGATAATTAAATAAATAAGTTTATTTAATTGATCCAAGAAAAATTTTGAAATCGGAAAATTTTGATTTTCCACTATTCCGCTACGTTACCGAATTTCCGCCATAAAACCCTTACAGCTAGTAGCTTAAGAGATCAACTACCCTACAAATGGGTGATAATAACATCATGCTAGTCTTATCCAAATTATTAATGTCGTAGTTATTGATAATTATATGACTATAAATATTTAGGAGTGATATGATCTCATACACTAAAACTCCGTTTGATTTCTATATAAATAATTTTTAGGACTTTATCATACAATATATCTATCTAAAAATATAAGGACAAAAGCGTAGGTGATAAATTGAATTTCCAATGTAAGTTTTTATAGTTCTAATCCAATGGATTTATGGCATATTACCAACAAATACAAGATTGCCAGATATTCCTATATATTACTTATAGAATGCTAAATAGAAGGGAAGTTTGTGGCATATTACTTCTAATTTTTTCTTTAATTTGTATAATTCCACGTATATATTCCTACATATTACCAAAATATATACGTGGAATTATACCAATTAAAGAAAAAAAATTAGAAGTTAAAAGTTAAAATTTAAAACTGAGGGGACCGCCCCCAGTGGTGAGTTTGTGGTCTCCCGAGAGCACAAGCTCGACTCCCTGCATAAACAGTGAGTCAAATTCATCTCATTATTGAGAGTATGGTGGAGTTTTTTTCCATATTTGATCTTAAAGTAGAGTTTCTCCTCAAATTTGAGTGGGAGTAGATATTTCGTCTCTAGTAGACGTAGAAATCTAGGTGTACTATATATGTTTGTATTTAATATATCCAATAGCTTGCAGATTATGTATATATATAATTGTATTTAAGAAGAAGAAGATGAAGGGAAAAGAAAAACAAAACAAAAAAGAAAACCCTTTGGGAACCCAGTTCTTGAACTTGCCACCCTCATCAATACTTGTAAAGAATCTTGTTCAATATATTCATAGCTTGAAAAGACAATTCCGTTATCATCAAAGTGACAGTGACTAGGGTTTCTACTTAAAGAACGACTACTCAACTTGACATTGCATTGCATATTAAATTATTTCTTCTCAAAATATAAATGAGGAAAAATGGTCGGTCCAGTTCATTGCAAATTTTCTTAGAAAATTGTTTGGATATGTTATTGTTGCTTGATGGGATTAAATTTGCATTTTAATGCAAAAATTGATTTGGATGAATTTAGGTATAGGTCTAGTAAAGAGATGCCGTATGAATTGTGCTAAACTTGACTGTTAATAGTTTTATGTTAGCTGTAACAAAGTCGGTCCAACATGATACATGAAATTAAATTTAAGGGGATAAAAAAGTAATTTAAAGACATATCATAAATTAAATACGATCTAAAAATTTATATAGACAATTGTAATCTAAAACATATAATATTTAATTAGTGGGCGGATCATTATAAATGATAACACTGAAAATATTGTTCACTTTGATGATTTAGTATGAGACAACTCCAAAACCTTAGCCCAATCACTTTTTTTCAAGGTTTAACTGTCCAATGTGATGCAACTTCGAAACCTTAATCCCTCACGTTTTATTACCCAAGTCAACTGAATGAATCATTTGGTGCTATACCGCCATTCTATCTTATAGTTTATAAAATATTCTCACACATTTTTCTCTCTTTCTTTATATTTTATATATGGATGTTGCTATCGGAAAATCTAAAATAACAATAAGCTTGAAATTTTCAAATTTATACTATTCTAATAAAGGAACCAAAAAAAATATTTTTTTCTAAAAACTCATCGTGAATTATTTTGAAATTATTTTATTATCATTTTTCAACATTCATTTGTTAAAAAAAAAATGAAAATATACTCGTCTTGAAAAATTGCTTTCACAAATATTATTTGAGTTAAGATGTGACAAAATTTAAATGGGCCTTTGAGTTCATCTGTTGACATGCCCGACATCAAAACTTAACTCTAGATTAGCATTTGGATTCACCTTTAATGAAATTACAGCAAAAATCCTCAATCCGTCTAATTAGGACCGAGATTGGGGATAAAAAATTAAGAAAATAAATGTCGGAGATGGGGATTGAAAAATTTACAAGTTATGATTTTTATTTTTTATAAATACAACCCCTATGAACAAAATTTAAGAACAATTTTCAGTTCAAAATTTATTTTTGCTTTTAGAAATTAGAATGACAAAACTCATAAATTACCTAAATTTTGTTTTGTGTAAGCAAAGACTGTATTGTTTAGATCGAAGAGATTCCAGGAATTGTGTCTTCTTTCTTTATTAATCGAAGATTTCCATTTCTGAAAAAACAAATTACAAAAATGAAAATGGTAGTTAAACATCACATCTAAGAATGGCACTAATCCAACCAATTAACCAAATCCAACATGGGGTGTCACTACAAAAATTAGTCACACTTCACAGAAGAAAGCAAAATTTAAAGATCATATCCCCACAAGAACCTCAATATCCCTCACACTTCACACCATGTGGCCTACATTTGTTGCCATTCCAACCCTAACTTGAAATATTTAATTATTTTTTGTGCATAATTAATAAAGCATCAAAAATTCATTATATAGGATATGAAAAATATTGGCATAGGCCCTAAAGTTACAACCTTGCATCTATGTACCCTAGATTTTGTCTTGGTTTTATTTTTTTAATTTTTTAATTTTTATGTATCGAAAGAAATTTCAGTATTTTTGTTATTTTTTTAATCACACCATCAATCAAATATTTTTGGGGTTATGAGATTAAGATGAGTCAAGAGGTTTCAATACTTACGTTCTTTTTGAAAGATTTTATTCTGTTTGAGATCAATTCACCAGCTCGCTAAAGGAATGAGAGATAGGGAGCTTAATCGCTACCTTACTTTAGTATTCGAGAGTTTGAAATATGTTCCTCTAAATGTGTATTTCATAGATTCATAGTTTCTCAAATCTCAGGAGAAATATGTGAAAAAAAAACTCTTATTGTTTACATAATTAAAATGTCTGGCATATAATTCCAATTACATTACTGCGATGTCTGTAGCTAACAAAAAAAAAAAGGAGATTTGAAAGGGAAATGGATAGTGAAAGCTTTTATCATTTTATAAGAAGTGTTTGGAACTCAAGCAAGCAGTCTCTTTAAATCGTGGGCTATGTGGTGTTGATGTTTTCGTTTTTGGATTTATAAATGAAATGAGTCATGAGAGCTAAGTTTTTGAACTTTGTCATTGTTTGAGTGGTTAGCCACTTGAAGAATTTCGCTTTTAGTTCATATAGAGTTTGGAGTAATTACTTGATTAATTTTTGTATTTTTAAAATAAATTTAGATCTAATGTTGAGTTGAGTTACAT